>JAJAGP010005033.1:0-38961 GCA_025084515.1 Ancistrus triradiatus | reverse complement strand
TTTACAATTACTGCTTTGTTTGTAAGTGATCTAATGTTAAGTAATCCTAGCTTTAGTCTAAGGTTGTTATTTCTTTGGGAGCTATCTGTGTTTATACTAATGAGGTTATTAAAACAGACTTTTTGAGAGCGTTTACGTTTAGGACAGATGCGGGTAACAGACACAGTTTCAATAATGTGGGTTCTGGGTGACGGTGCATCTCTACCAGCAGATAGTTGGTTAAGCCGGTCTGTCTGCTGCCTGACCCCTGCTCTGGATAGTCAGCCCCTAACAAACCGGGCCATAAGACTAAGGGCAATGTTGCAGATGAGAGCAGCACCCTCCCGAGTGGGATGGACATCGTCCCATCCTAAAAGGCCAGGCTCTAGGGATATAGATCACTCTAGCTGCTGGTGTCCCTAAAGGGGTAGCAAGTTTCACGTGTCGTAAAATAGAGTCACCTATGACCAGAGCTCTTTCAACAGGCTGCTCAGTGGGTGTATCACTGAGGAGGGCAAACCTGTTGGACACATGAACAGGTAAAGAGTGGTGCTCTCGTGGACTAGCCTTACGACTACATCGCCGAACCGTCAACCACTTGCCCTGCTGCGAGGGCTCTAACTGCACCTGTGGCATCCAGATCTGCTAAGCTAGGAGCTCAGCTAGCCTTCTCTAATGTCTGGATACTCGCCTCTAAAACTACAATCTTCTCCGTCAGACTAGCTACAAGTCTACACCGATCACAAGTAAAATTTACACTAATGACGAAAGAAGAATAGCTAAACATGCCACACTCGGCACAGGGAACAAGCGCAGCAGAAGCCATGTTAGTACAATTGATGTATTAAAAGTACTTAGCTTCGGGTGGTGTTGTGGGGTGCCGAGTGAAGATATGGTTCAGCTGCAGCCTGATGGACCAATGCAATGCTCGATTAAAGCGTTAATACAAGTTAATGCAAAACGTCACAAAAAAAAGTAAGTCTCAGAAAGAAAGTGGGAAAAGACTGTAAAAAAGTTATAAAACACACACTACTGCAAAAGAAGACGCAACTCTGGTAATTAGCTAAAGGCTACAAACACAAGCCGGTATACCTGTTAAGTTACTAAATAACGATTAGTGGCAAAAAAATATAATCCGCCGGTACGAGAAGAAAATGATTAAGATGTTGTAAAAACCTACTATATATACGATTATATACGATACAGATGCGATCTGGAATTAAAATAGTTCAAATGTAATAAACTGCTAACAGCTACAAAACCAGCGTGCGTCCTGTGTGCAATCGGGACGAACGAGTCTGGGTTGCCAGATCCTCGCATCAGTTGTCAGCCTTCTCTCAGCGTTCTCTCAGCGACTCCTCTGACTGCCTGTGTGGAAAGTGTATTGTTCTCCCCATGTCCCAGTGCATTTTCTCCAAGAACTCGGTTTCCTCCAACATTCCAAAGACATGTATTGTGGCAACTGGCATCTCTAAAGTGTCCCAGTGTGAGCAAGTATGTGCATGTGCACTGAGATGGCCTGGTGTCCTGTCCAAAGATGGTGCCTGTCTTGCACCTTTGCTACCAGAGAGAATTGTTATTTATTTTTTCAGTGAGTAAGTCAGTGTTAAACAATTCACTTGCTGAAAGTCTTGCTCCACTGCTGTTCATTGTACAGCAAATACCAAATTTGCAGGCAAGCTTTAATAAATAAACATATTTAAAACCATAATTGTGTTTAATTAAACCTGTAGAATCGCAGAGGGTTATGTGTGAAATTAAGAAAATATATATATACACATATACACACACACACACACATACACTGCTGTGTTGAGAATGGCCACTGTTTATAAGACTTGCACAGTGGTGGACCGGGCAATGACCTGGAAAGTGCTGTATATAAGATTGGGGCAGTTTTCCAACTAGCTGAGACTGAAGAAGTCACTTACATGACTGACGAAACGTTTCTCCAACAAAACTTATGTCCAGATGAACAGATTCAACTTCTGGGAACAAGAGAGGCAGTTTGTTTTTCAAAGGTAAATTTCAAAGGTGAATGTCATCACATAGGAAATGGACTCATATACGTTAATGTACAGTATCTGTCAAAACAAAATCTCTACCATAACACTGACTCTAATGTTTTTAGGACTTTTTGCACATAAACCAATAGATTCTGCAACAGTGGGACAAGATTTAGGCTAATCCTGCTAGTTACGTACATTGTAGTATGTAGATTCTGGTATCAACACAATTAAATGTTCATATTGAATATAAATAAATTTACAACACCTTACCCTTAAAAAAAATTTGCATTCATCCACACTAATCAAAACCAACTGAATATAGTTATGTTTTGACAGCTGAGCCAGTTGGATTTTAGGCTTGGGACTCATTTCATTAAACCCCTGACATTTTGAACAATTTCAAGTCTTGAGATAATGATTCAACTGAGCAAAATGTCCTTAAAGTAATAAGATTTGCAGAGAGTCTCAAAGCTTTTAAAGCAGTTTCCCAAGGACTGATCATTCTTCATTATGTGCAGACTAAGTGTACCACAGTGGCACTAGGGAGAGAGAGGGAGAGACGGAGGGCGACATGAGTTTTGTTACAACGTAAATTAGCTGTAGACAGGTGACACTGACTCTATTCACGCTTTAGTCCAGTAATCCATTTTTCATGGAATTGCAAGTGTCATACTTTAGTACTAATGTCACAATGCTTGATATCTTTACCTCAGACATTAGAAGTCCCGAATACTTGAGGGCATAATAATAAATTGGGATGATTTAATGCAGAGAAAATGCCCAGACAGTGTCTTACAGTGCATTTACAGCATAAAAGAGCAAGAGTATGCTTAGATGTGATAACCTAATACTGGGTCTTTGATAGATCCCTGTTCTTTAAATACAACAGGGTGCTCCCTCGCACCTGATTGTTATCAAATGCATTGAAAATACCTGAGTCTTATTCACCTTCACATTAATTAATCTGAGAAAATGCTGGGAAACAAAGGAGACAAAGGTGTCCTCAAGCTAAGAAACTAGTTTCAACCAAAAACTAAAAGATGACTAGGAACACAAACTTAGAAACCTAAAAGTATTATATAGTCACAAATTTTGTTGTGTCACGTGAAATTTTTATTTTTTGAAATAACTCTGAGTGAACTGTGGATAGCAGTGACTTTTACTGTGAATTCTTCTGTAATACTGTGTCTCTTTTACGTGTATCCCAGTTCAGTGGTCATTAATTATAGATTGGAGCCAGCGAGGACATACAGAGCTGGTCCTTCATCCATCACTTTCTTATCTTTCTCTTAAAAAACATGACATGCCATGGGGTATTGAACAACACTCAGAACTGCATTAAGAAATAATTATACGCCATGAACTCTTGAACCAACTAAGCGAAAAAAAAAAAAAGCAAACTCATCCAATAAAATACTGAACGGTTTACATTCAAAGTTGATATGTTCAAACTCAAACTGAGTTATAAAAGAAAGGATAAAAAGGGGATTCTGGACTTGTACCTAGAAGGTTATGCATCGAAATATGACATATTGTTGACTGATTTTTTTATGAGCAATTTTGCTGCACTCAGTTGCTTGGGTTGATTAATCATAGGCTGTATTGCCTTATAATGACTGTTGGTCTGTGCATTTGCAATGCATTTTATCATTGAACTGAATTTGACAGAACTGCTTGCCTTTTATCCATGAAAGAGCTTCTTTCTGCATATTAACAAGTCAGCCTCGTATCTCTGGGTAGAATACGCTCTGCTTCTTTTATATTCCCTCATAACATGCTTTGATTGGCATCATAAAAGCCTTGGCAGCAGACTCCACAATTAAAGTATTTTCCTACTTGATGCACTGGCACTGCTGCCATTATGTCTGATACAGCCATGAAGGTTCGATTTAATTAACATGCAACACAGCCTTTTAATCACAGATTTGTTGTTGTGTCTGTAAATTGTCCATTTACAAAAGCCATTGGGAGACTTTTCACTGGATAGAATAAATTGTTGTTTATTTTATACTTCAATGAAAGTGCTTTTGTGAAATTATCTGTAGAGTTTCTATGCATGAGTTACGAAATTGCAATTCCATGACGATTCTATCACCATGAATATCGGTCAATTGATTCAAAGTCATGTGGATCTGAGAAATAAGTGAACATCGCCAAACAATCCCGACCATGGATAGGTTCAAAATATTTCGTTCTTAACATTTACAAGCAAAACTCAAGCAACATTTAGCAGATCTTATCCACAAAAATTTACAAATCATACAATATTACAATCCAAGCAATTATGGGTTAAAGCCCTTACTAAAGAGCCCACCTGTTGCAGCTTGGCAGTGCTCAGGTTTGAACCCTGGACCTTCTGGTCCACGGTCCAGGAACTTAACTGTTCCACCACAGACATGGCTGACTTCATTTTTAAAACTGATGAAGCATCAGGGGCATCCAAGCTGCCTTGACAGCAAAGCAAGCAAGCAAGTAAGTATCGCAAGCCCTATAATAGTCCTATAACTATATAAAGGTTGTGGCAAAGGAGTTCCACTGTGAAATGATTCAACTGAAACACAGTGAGAATATATACCTTTAATTAGTACCTCATTTAGAGCATTGAGGTGTCCCAATCATTTCCATATCTAAATGACCGTATACTTCTGCGGTATAAATCTTCATAAAGGTATACCATTTATAAACTGGCCCCCATTCCTCAAGGCCAAAATCACATATTATTAAATCAGGTGTACTGTATAGTATCAATAATTTACCTACCAGGCACAGTCTAATAAAGATAAATTACCTGCTCCTTCACCTTTCAAGTATTGAGACTAATGTTTATGAGGACATTTTGTAGTTTTGCACAGTAGACAAACAGGATAAAATTTCTTCAGGTCAGACATATCACCTTTTATAACAGCAGGATCAGGAGAGGTCTCCGATAGCTCAGTAGAAGCATACCTTTTTTCATGCTTTCACTGAGCACATCCATTATATCCTTTGCCTGTACTGGCCATAATGCTTTATATAGAATTCAATATGGAGACCAGCTATTCATTCATTGTCCATTCCCAGAAGGGCAGCATACAACTCCTCCAAGGTAAGGTAAGGCAGTAGGTGTTTAACGTCGTGACTGCCCGATGGGCCATATTCACAGCAGGAACGGTCTTGGAAAACAATTTGTTGGTGATAAAGCAAAGTCAAAGCATCACACAGCTAGATTCTGACCATCAAGCATAAGTTCACATGCGTTTCTTCAAGTCAATAATTGAAAGGAAACTAAGCAGTCTTTTCGCTTTAGTAGTATTAAAAACATCCCATATAGTAGGGGTTATAAAAAGTTGTCGCCTCTCATTATCAAAAGCAGTACACTCTAGTAACATATGTTTTACTGATAGGGGAACTAGGCAGGTGGTGCAAGTTGGAACTCCTCCAAGGACAGTTGCTCATGATCTTAGGTGATCACCCTGAATCTTTCTTTGGTTTCCTATGCTTCAACAGCACTATTCTATACAACTTCCAAAAAAAGTTGACAGTTTTACTGGACTCTGTTAGGATGTCACACAGCATACATAATCCTTTTTGTCCATTTGTCTTCTCAAGACCAAAATAAAAAAGTCAAGTCAAGTCATATTTATTTATATAGCACTTTTTACAATGGAGCATTGTCTCAAAGCAACTTTACAAGTTTAGATGATCTCCTAATAACTCCCAATCCCAAATTGAACAAGCCTAGGGTGACAGTGGCAAGGAAAAACTCCCTGAGTATTATAGGAAGAAACCTTGGGAGGACCAAGACTCAAAAAGGGACCCAACCTCCTTGGGCGGCGTAGATGATAAATCTAAGAACGAAACTAAAGTCATGGAGTCAAAATTCGAATAAAATGTAAAGTATGCACATCGGCATTAAGTGGCCCGGGTATGATGGGGCTGGAGCTGATGACGGAAGCAGCTTGAGTGAAGCTGCAGTGGATTAACATCATGTGTGGGGCTGGAACTGGTACCGAACACAGCTCGAGAGAAAAACAGAAAATCTATTATTTATGGGATTAAGAGCACAGTGTCTATTCTATTAACATCACGATGCCATGTGTAGCATGAGACCCCGCAGCATTTAGCTATCGCAGCCTAGCTAGCAAGAGAGAACTGGTAGGTACCGCCGGAGGATCACAATGAGACTTGGCAACCCCAAGGGAGGCAGAAGACAGCACCAAATGTCTCTGATCACCAAAGACACTTTGACTCTGAACCCCCGCTCTGCCCTTAGTCTAAAGGCAAGGAATGCACGATAAAGATCACGAGGACCAAAGCCCAGTTCACCAGACGCCACTCGCACTACTCCCGGCTAACGGACAAGGCAGGCAGGCCAAGACATGACTCCAGACTCCGGCCCGCAGCGATCCAAGCCATGCCAAGCCTGCACAAAATAGGTATGTCTTTACCTAGACTTAAAACTTTTTCAAAGTGTCCTGAAGGTCTCCTCGCACGAAAGTGGGGGGCCATGTAAATGAGAAAGCCTTTCCCCCTGCTATGACTTTTTTTAATTCTAGGACTAAGAATCCTGTACTTGTGAACGAAAGTAGACGAGTTTGAATTGTAAAACTCTAAGAGTTCACACCTTCAGATAATGGGGCCAGGCCATGTCTGAGCTTTAGTTATAAGAAGTAATTTTGTAATCATGGCGGAATTTACTGGTAACCATGTAGTGATGACCGAACAGGAGTGATTATGATCAAATTTGCTAGTTCGGTTTGCACTCAGGCAGCTGCATTTCTGAACTAACGAATTTATTTATAGATTTTAACTGGAGCATCCAGTAAGGCGCTACGGTAAACCAACCTTAGGTTAAAACGCATGAACATTTTTTCTCTGCATCGTTTGAAAGAGAGGATATTTCTAAGTTTAGCAATATTATATAATTGGAAGAAAGCCTTCTGAGTGATTTGCTAATGTGTCGCATCAGTAGAGATCTGAATCAATGCGACCCCTAAGTTTTTTTACAGATGGACTGGGCAATACTGTGGACAGCCATCTAGATTTAGGATAGATGTAGCCAACCTGTCTCTCACAGCTTGGGTCCGACTAATGCACTCAGTTTAGCTGAGTAATAAGAGAAATTCAATAACAATCCAATCTTTTTATTTCTTTTACACAGTCCCCCAATTTTGGGGATGTGAGGCTGTCATTAGGTTTCGCTGATATGTACAGCTGTGTATCATCTGCATAGCAGTGGAAACTAATGCCATGTTTACAAATAACTGAGCCTAGTGGCAGCATGTACAGAGAGAATAAAAGAGGGCCAAGCACTGACCCCTGAGGCACGCCATACTTCACTTTTGAGAGCTTAGACCTTAGATTATTTATATGAACAAACTGGTACCGGTCGGTTAAGTAGTATTTAAACCAAGAAAGTGCTAATCCCTTAAAGGTTCTTTTTAGTGAAGACTGCTGGTCTCACTGCTGAACGCTGACGCGAGGAATGCGAGGATTTGTCAACCCAGACCCATTTGCCGATTGCACACAGGACACACGCTGTTTTGTAGATGTTAGCAGTTTATTGCCTTTGAACTATTTTTTAGTTCCCAATCGCATCTGTATCGTATATAATGGTATATATAGTACTTTTTTTTACATCATCTTAATCATTTTTTTCTCGTACCGGCGGATTATATTTTTTGCCACTAATCGTTATTTAGTAACTTTACAGGCTTGTGTTTGCAGAAATTAGCCATTAGCTAATTACCAGAGTTGCGTCTTCTTTTGCAGTAGTGTGTGTTTTTATAACTTTTTACAGCCTTTTCCTACCTTCTTTTTTTTCTGGGACTTAGTTTTTTGTGACATTTTGTATTAACTTTCCATTAACGCTTTAATCGAGCATTGCATTGGACCATCGACTGCAGCTGAACTATATCTTCACTCGGCACCCCACAACACAACCCGAAGCTAAGTACCTTTAATTCATTAATTGAACTAACATGGCTTCTTCTGCGCTTGTTCCCTGTGCCGAGTGTGGCATGTTTAGCTATTCTTCCTCCGTCATTAGTTTAAATGTTATTTATGATCGGTGTAGGCTTGTAGCCAGTCCGACGGAGAAGATTGTAGTTTTAGAGGCGCGCATCCAGACATTAGAGAAGGCTAGCTCAGCTCCTAGCTTAGCAGATCTGGATGCCAAAAGTGAAGTTAGAGCATTTTTTAAGAACTTTACAGCCATTTAACAGACGCCCTTACCAGAGCGAGCCTTACAATTGGTCAATCTTACATCCAAGCCAATTGTAGGCTTAAGGTCTTGCTCAAGGGACCCAACATTTGGCAGCTCTTGGCCAGAGGTGGGATTTGAAACCCTGGACCTTTTGGTCATAGCCCAAGTAACCTTAACCGCTAGGCGCCACATCCAGAGCCGGGGCAGTGGGGTGACGGTTTCGTGCGACGTAGTCGTAAGGCTTACCCACTAGAGCACCACCTGGACCTTTGACATGTCCAACAGGTTTTTACCCTCCTCATGATGCACCCCCTGAGCAGCCTGTTGAAAGAGCTCTGGTCCATAAGTGACTCTATTTTTACGACACATGAAACTTGCCCTACCCTTTAGGGACACCAGCATCTAGAGTTACCTGTTCCCCAGGTCCAGAGTGCCGGACATTTCTAACGAGTTTTATTAACTCGAGAGCCCGCGATTCTCTAGGATAGTTGCAATTGTAGGGGCTAATGATATTGCCTTCGCAGTCAGAGTTACTAAGGCTAATTTTGTGGAGGTGGTTAGAGTGACGAAGGCGATGTCCGATGCAGTAGTGTGCTCTGGCCCCATCCCATGCCCGAGGTGACCACCTACACAGTGATGGTCGCTGAAACTGCTGGCTTGTCCAGTGGTGCTCTTAAACACGTGGCTTTAATAGACAACTGGACACCTTTGAGGGTAAGCCAGGCTTTTTAGGATGGACGGTGTCCATCCCACTCGGGAGGGTGCGCTCCTCATCTCCTGCAACATTGCCTATAGTCTTTATTTGCCAAATTGGTTAGGGCTGCTAGCCAGAGCAGGGTCAGGCAAGCAGACAAACAAGGCCTTAACACGTGTGCTGGTAGCCATGCACCGTCACCCAGAACCCCACATCATTGAACTGTTCTTTTACCCGCATCTGCCCTAAACTACAACGCTCTCAAAAGTCCTGTTTTTTAATACCTCATGTATAAAAACAGATGGATCGCAAAGAACTAACCACCCTATACTAAAGCAGGATTACTTTAACAATTAGATCACTTAACACATCAAGCAGTGATTGTAAATGAAACTCATCACTGATAAACGCTTTACACGCTCCTCTGTCTCATGAAACTTGGATTAGACATGATGAATATTAGCCTTAAGTGAAGCCTCACCTCCTGGATCAGTCTGCTAATCCCCTCCGTCCTAATGGTCGGGGGGGGAGGCTAGCCACAATTTTTTGACAAAGATTAGGTGTTACAACAATCCCATACACGCGAATTCTTTTGAAATACTGATTCTTAATGTGCTGATCATCGTTATGGAAGTCAAAACCACACTCTTTTTCAGCTTATTCACTATTTACCGCCCTCCTGGTCCCTATTTCAGAATTTCTTCAGGATTTGCGAACTTTCTTCCTGCTTACTACTGTCACATATAAGGCTTTAAAATTTGTAGTAATTTTAATATTCACTTTGACAATGAGCAGGATCCACTTTAAATTGCGTTCGAGTTCCATCTTAGAAAATCCATGGGTATCACTCAGAATGTGAGGGTCCACCCACCGCTGTATCATCCCGTTAAGATCTAATAGTTAACATTTGGTATCATATAAGATAACTTGAATGTTTTCCCTGCAAAGTGATTTGATTTCAGGTCACTATCTTCTAGTATTTGAGCTATCTCTAATAAATAAAATCTTTCTGCCTTGTTATCACCCAAGCGCCTATCACATCTGCTACTTTCAGCTCGTTATTAAAAACCTACCAGACCTGAAATTTAATACATCTACGGAGATCAGTCATCTTGAGTGTGTAACTGAACCAATTGGAATGTGTGCTTTGCTCAACCCTGGAACACGATTGCCCTGCTAGGGTCAAACGCATTAGGGGAAAAGGCGAGCCCATGGTATTATGACACAAAAACACCCCGTACCTTAAAGCAAAGAACAATGGCAATCTAGAAGAGCGCAAAGTTGAGACATAGTCAAGTCAAGGTCAAGTCAGATCATTTATATCGCGCTTTTTTGCAATGGAGCATTGTCTCAAAGCAACTTTAACAAGTTTTAAGATTATCTTCCTAATAACTACTCATTTCCCCAATTGAGCAAGCTAAATTGGGAGGTGTTTTAAGATTGCTTGGGGGACAGCATGTCGAGTATAAGCATGCCCTTCACTAAAGCTAAAGCTGCAATACTCGCCTCAATCATAGAGAAAAATAAGAATAATCCAAGATTTCTCTTAATCTACAGTCTCCAAATTAACAAAAAACCCCACGAAAGTGATTCTCCCGTTCTGTGTAAATGTTAAACAGTATTGATTTCCTGAAACTTTCTTTAACGATAAGATGGAAAATATTAGACATCAAACTCGATTCATCACGTCACCAAACTATTAGCAACTTTCCAGAATGCAG
Organism: Ancistrus triradiatus; assembly: GCA_025084515.1. NCBI lineage: Eukaryota > Metazoa > Chordata > Actinopteri > Siluriformes > Loricariidae > Ancistrus > Ancistrus triradiatus. Next base: position 28,374 of record JAJAGP010005033.1, on the reverse strand, counting down.
CACTAGTGAAGACAGTTGGCTGTTTAATGAGCGTAAATCAAGATTAGAATCTTTTTACCCCAATTTACTAATAACTGAACTATCGCGCACTGATCAGCTCGTCTCAGTTCATCAATATGTGTACTAAATCCAATTCCTGTACGTTTACTCAAACAAATAATACCTAGTATTATAGAGCCAGTGTTAGTTATTTTAAATTCATCCCTTACCTTTGGTTATGTGCCCAAATCCTTTAAGTCTGCCGTTATCAAACCACTGATTAAAAAAGCCAATCTTGACCCTTGTGTGATATCTAGTTAACCTATTACTGCAGAAACTGCAGATGTGCCCTTAGTGGGCCCGTATACAGGCCCAGTAGGTCGACATTTTTTGCATTCTTAATAACTTAAAACATTCTTAATACACAGTCCAAAACACAAACTCAAAATATTTAATACTATTATAACTACCTGCATACCGATTTTCAACCGTCTACATGCAGCCATTCGCGAGAAATCACATACCAAACACAGCTGTCCGCCATGTTTGTTTACAAAACACCAATTCCTACTCAACTATTTTGCCTTTTAAAATATACTTAGGATGTAAAAGAACTTTTGTTTTTATCATAGAAAATTCACTTACCTTCTAAACAACTCCATGATAGGAGGAGCAATGCAGAGGACTACATTTACTGTGATTTATTCACTTAAATAGCAAAATAACGCTGAATTGTGACTGATATTTGCTTGTTCTATTACAGAAGACATAAAAAAACTTGCAAACACTTGATTTATGATGACAGGCTATTTTTATTCATATTTTTAAAGGTGATTACTCATTTTGAGATGAATGGTGATCAATACTAAAAAAGCTGTGTAACTCTTGAATACTTTATTGTATCTGTTCCAAATTTTGATTAGCTTTACAACAGTCCCCTGCTGAAAACGAAATGTACAGCATGGAAAATGTTCAATCACCAGCATCCACACACAAATTATAAACTCAAAAAATTAAAGGCGTTTTTTGATTTGCGACATTTTTTTTTTGCATTTAATCTTCCCAAATGTAACCTAAATGATGAAAATAGAACACTGGAGGTGAATAAATATGTTGGCCCAAGTGTTTACTTCAATTTAAGCCCTGAATGATCATTGTCCTATATGTAAAACCTAAAATAACCAGTGTTTAAATGTAATAGTGCAAATCGCTTGACAATGAGTTTTCATTCAATTACAGCAGCATAGGTTAATACATACAGTATTTTCTAGTCTGTTTAGTAAACCATCATGATCTATAGTGTCAAATGCTGCACTTAAATCTAACAGAACAAGAAAAGAAACACATCCCTTATCTGAGGACATTAACAAGTCATTTAGTACCCTAATCAATGCTGTCTCAGTACTATGATGGGGCCTGAAGCCAGACTGAAATGTTTCATAAATTTCATTCCTTTGGAGGTAACTGCAGAGCTGTTGAAAGACGGCTTTTTCTAAGATTTTGGACAGAAACGATAGATTTGAAATTGGTCTTTAAAGCAAAAGCGAGCCAGTGCATCCTGTGTTGTTATGTCTTAGTAGATCAGCTAGAGACATTTTTTTTCTTCTTGAGAGTTTCTCTGTGCTCTCTCCCTGTGACTTATCATAAGTTTTAAAGTTCCACTATTCCTATTTTCGGAGTTTTTAAGAAATTTGATACCATCCTCTGTGACACTAACAGCAAACTGTAGCCACATCCCACCCTTAGTGTAAAGTATTCCAGGAAAAAATCTTACAATCATATAAAAGTGCCATGGAAAAATACCAGTACACACTTTGTGTCTACACATTACATTTTCTAATATTGCAGAAAAAACTTTCTGGAACCATACAACAGCGTCTAAAAACATTCATCTGATGTCTAAAGCAATAAAACCAATCAAGCTGGCCATTGAAAGCATATTGTTTCTGGAATGAACCACTGTATAATATATTTGTTTTCTATGAAAATGCCAATTCAAACACATCAAAAGTTTCTATGTCACTTCCCACTTCCCTATAGCACCTCCCAAAGGCATCATGTGGTTCCACATACATTCAAACTTATTCAGTTCCGAAAACCGAATTAGTTTGAAGTCTAAATCCACTGAAGTCGAAATTCACGTCTATTCATTTCAGACATACCCTGAAGCTTGGTCATTCAGGTTTTACTGATGTTCAAAGTCAGAATATTTGTTCAGTTTCAAAAGAACAATTCAGTGTTAGAACTGGTTGAATAAAGGAGTGTTCAAATTCGGAGGTTCAACTGTAGTTCCTGCCAATACTGTTCAATTAAAGTCCAATTAAAATCACCATGCAAAATAAAAACTCTCTCTCTCTCTCTCTCTCTCTCTCTCTCTCTCTCTCTCTCTCTCTCTATATATATATATATATATACACACATACACATATACAGTGCCTTGCAAAAGTATTCGGCCCTCGGAACCTTTCAACCGTTTGCCACATTTCAGGCTTTAAACATAAAAATATGAAATTATAATTTTTTTGGTGAAGAATCAACAACAAGTGGGACACAATCATGAAGTGGAACGAAATTTATTGGATATTTTAAACTTTTTTTAGAAATAAAAAACTTGTGGGGCAAGCAAAATTATTCGGCCTCCTTGTGTTAATACTTTGTAGCGCCACCTTTTGCTGTGATTACAGCTGCAAGTCGCTTGGGGTATGTCTCTATTAGTTTTGCACATCAAGAGACTGAAAATTTTGCCCATTCTTCCTTGCAAAACAGCTCGAGCTCAGTGAGGTTGGATGGAGAGCGTTTGTGAACAGAAGTTTTCAGCTCTTTCCACAGATTCTAGATTGGATTCAGGTCTGGACTTTGACTTGGCCATTCTAACACCTGGATACGTTTATTTGTGAACCACTCCATTGTAGATTTTGCTTTATGTTTTGGATCATTGTCTTGTTGGAAGATAAATCTCCGTCCCAGTCTCAGGTCTTTTGCAGACTCCAACAGGTTTTCTTCCAGAATGGTCCTGTATTTGGCTCCATCCATCTTCCCATCAATTTTAACCATCTTCCCTGTCCCTGCTTAAGAAAAGCAGGCCCAAACCACGATGCTGCCACCACGTTTGACAGTGGGGATGGTGTGTTCAGGGTGATGAGCTGTGTTGCTTTTACGCCAAAACATAACGTTTTGCATTTGGTTTCATCTGACTAGAGCACCTTCTTTCCACATATTTGGGTGGTCTCCCAGGTGGCTTGTGGCAAACTTTAAACGAGACTTTTTATGGATATCTTTGAGAAATGGCTTTCTTCTTTCCACTCTTCCATAAAGGCCAGATTTGTGCAGTGTATGATTGATTGTTGTCCTATGGACAGAATCTCCCACCTCAGCTGTAGATCTCTGCAGTTCATCCAATGTGTTCAAGGGCCTCTTGGCTGCATCTCTGATCAGTCTTCTCCTTGTTTGAGCTGAAAGTTTAGAGGGACGGCTGGGTCTTGTTAGATTTTTGCAATGGTCTGATACTCCTTCCATTTCAATATGATCACTTGCACAGTGTTTAAAGCTTGGAAATCTTTTTGTATCCAATTCCGGCTTTAAATTTCTCCACAACAGTATCTCGGACCTGCCTGGTGTGTCCTTGGTCTTCATGATGCTCTCTGCGCTTTAAACAGAACTCTGAGACTATCACAGAGCATGTGCATTTATACGGAGACTTGATTACACACAGGTGGATTCTATTTATCATCATCAGTCATTTAGGTCAACATTGGTTCATTCAGAGATCCTCACTGAACTTCTGGAGTGAGTTTGCTGCACTGAAAGTAAAGGGGCCAAATAATTTTACACGCCCCACTTTTAAGTTTTTTATTTCTAAAAACGTTTAAAATATCCAATAAATTTCGTTCCACTTCACGATTGTGTCCCACTTGTTGTTGATTCTCACCAAAAATTAGAATTTCATATCTTTATGTTTGAAGCCAGAAATTGTGGCAAAAGGTTGAAAAGTGCAAGGGGCCGAATACTTTTGCAAGGCACTGTATATATACTAATTTATATATATATACTATATATATATATATATATATAGTATATATATAAATTAAAGTTAATAGCAATATTAAATTATTAAATGATTATATTAAAGTTAAATAACACTTAACAACATCCTTTTGTATTATAAAATATGTTATATTATAAAATAAAAAATATTTATTTCTTCACCAATTTTTGTCGTACCAATAATCCATGTAAATATGTCACGCTCCATGGTCTCACCCTGGCTTCCCTGCCTCTCAACACCGTTAAGGGCGAACTTAGCCACGTGTCTCCTGCGGACCAATCCGGGAGCTCCACAGTTTCTGGCTTACAGATTGTTTACACCTGTGGGACTCTGTTTATAAGCACGGCTTTGAGAGACATTTGGGGAAGATTATTACCTCGGTCACGTTCAAGTGTACCACGAGATCCTGTTTGGGGTTCCGTCTGCATTGGATTACTTGCCTGTTTCGTGTTCTGTCCGCGTTGGACTTCCTGCCTGTTTCGTGTACTGTTCGCATGGGATTACCTGCCTGTTAGCGGTTCTGTCCCCGTTGGATTATCTGCCAGTTTCGCGTTCTGTCAGCTATCTATTACCTACCCGTTTTGCGGCTGTGTCCGCTTTTGCTCTGCCTTCTCGAAGCTGCGTTCGCTTCTGTTTCCCCTGCCACAGGTTTGTAGCCTTCTTACTTCCCTACGTTAGCTTTGTTAGCTTCTATGGCTTTCCGTAGCCTTCCTAGTTCCCTGTGTTAGCTTCATTAGCTTCTCTGGCTTCCGGTAGCCCTCCTAGTTCCATATGATAATTTCTGTGCTTTGCTCAGGTTTCTTCCTCATCACGCTTAGGGAGATTTTCCTTGCCACTGTCGCCCTAGGCTTGCTCAATTTGGGATGGGCTGTAGATATTAGAAGATAATCTAAAATTGTAAAGTTGCTTTGAGACAATGCTCCATTGTAAAAAGCGCTATATAAATAAATCTTACCTGACCTAACGTTAGCTTCTCAGGCTTTTCGTAGACTACCTAGTTTCCTACGTTAGCTTTTTTAGCTTTTCTGGCTTCCCGTAGCTTTCTTAGTTCCCTATGTTAGCGTCGTTAGCCCTCTGGCTTCTCGTAGCCTTCCTAGTTCCCTACATTAGCTTTGTTAGCTTCTCTGGCTTTCCGTAGCCTACCTAGTTCCCCACATTAGCTTCTCTGGCTTCCCGTAGCCTTCTTTGTTCCCTACATTACCTTCTATAGCTTCTCTGGCTTCCCGTAGCCTTCTTTGTTCCCTACATTAGCTTCTGTAGCTTCTCTGGCTTCCCGTAACCTTCTTAGTTCCCTACGTTAGCTTCGTTAGGTCCCTGGCTTCTCGTAGCCTCTTATTCCCCGCGTTAGTTTTGGTTAGCTGTGTTTTCCCTTGGTTTGCCGTCCGCATTACATTATCACAGCATCACAAATATCTGTCCTTAGTTGTTCACTCTCCTTACTAACATTACTTTTTTCCCTTTTATTTGTTAAACCTGTTCTTCCACTAATTTTGTATCTAACACTATGTTTGATTTTTTCCTCTTTAAGTAAGTAGTTACCATGTCTTGTAATTATTGCACTGTTTCAGCGTATCACCATTCTCCTCTATTTCAAAGTCTTACATAGGTGAATCTTCATTTCACATGAAGAGCATCTCTTCTGCAGCTGGTGAAGTTTCTGCGGGTTTGATGACAGCAGATTCAACCATGATCAGTTTGCATGGGTGTCACCACTCTGGTGGTGGACAATTCATACAAGCAGGGATAAGTTTCCTTTGCGACCTGCCAAGCTGCAGCCACAGGCAGAAAGGCTGTAGCAGTGGGCCCTCAGCCAGTGGGAAAGAATAAAAAAGAAATTAATAAAGCTTCCTGCTTTTAATTCAGTTCTGCTGAGCATAACTACAGGACACGCCATGCAAATTCACTATAGGTACTACTAGGGTTGCAACCCTTGCTATGAAATACAGGATCCAGGAGCATCATAATTCAAATAAAATGGTATGTCCCTTATTGAATCAATACAGGACTCAACTCAACCCAGTTTGACAAGAAACAAAATTAGAACAATAGTGCAGAGACAGGTTAGCTCTGAGTGTGATTGCACATCAGCTTCATCCTTGCCCTAGGTAAAGAGACTGTTTAAGGTTGCTCATGGTGGACCACCTAAATTGAATCAGAATGCAACTGGGGTTAATTATGTCTGAGCTGCTAATGAGCAGGACACACAGAGTGCTCCCCTGAGGCAGATATGGTACGTTGTGGTTTATAGAGTGTTTTATGTTATGTGACACTCTAATTAGATTTCTGATTGAAAGATGATGGTTATCCTGAATATTATTAACCAATAGGCTAAAAAAAAATTAATTAGGTAAAACTAGACCTATCAATTATCAATTCAATGGAAATTAACCTAATCATGCAGATAATATATACATTCTAATAGATATTACACTATTAAAAGGAATATTAAGATAATTAGATATATTTTACAGTTCATAAGTATACTTTTATTGAAATGACAATGTAAATATTCTAAATAAAGAAATATTATATATTCTAATTTATAAATAAAAAAACAGGGTCAAACATTTCCATTTCAATAATCAAATAAAAATGTAGTTGTGGAAAGCAGTGGAGGAGAGAGCTGTGTAGTTGAGGGCATGTTGCTGTAAGATTTAGTTGGTGGTGATGGCGTTGGAGGGAGCATGGGTGAACGACAATTGGGTGTCCCTCATTTAGACCATAGCTCTATGTTTTGGAAAGCCACTTATAACCGTATATCCTACCAAAAACACATTAGGCCAAAAGCTTTCCTTTTAGTTACACTAGTTTGCCAAATTTAGATCTTTTGCAATAACTTCATCTTTCACACAGGATGGTAAATTAGAGACAACTATCTTTTTAAAGTGAGTACTGAGAAGATGTACCTATGTATACTGAACAACATTACAGGTTCATTATTCATGCTAGGGGCTGAAACTTTTGTTATGCCCTACAACATTTCCAGTAGTCAAACAACAGTCCTCCACACTCATCTTTCCCATGGAGTTTATTATTAGTTATTAGTTTGCCCTGCTTCAAATTTAAAAGCCTCTCCTAACATACTAACCATAATAAACACCAATAAAGATACATAAACTGTGAAAATGCCAATCACTCTAATACATACTTATCACTCATCAATTAGCAGGTGCAAGGATAATTCAGGCATTTCAATTTAATTTAAAACAAATGAATATTTCTTAAGTATTTGTTATCAGGTAAGTTCCCATCATCCTACACCAGCAGAGAAAGAAAAAGCTTTCAGTTTGATACACTGGTACTTTATTGTGACTGCTACACATGACTGGCACAAATAGCTTTCAGCTAAGATAGCATTCAAACACAAACTCAAACTATAATAATCTAATGTATGTGGAACATCACACTCAAAACAAATGACAAACATACTGCTTGTGGTTTTTTAACCCTGTGGCTAAACATTCTTGATTATGCATAGATTAGGTACAAGAGTGAGAGAGAGGGAGGGAAAGTGAGCATTGTTACAGTATAATATAAATACAGTGTGTCTTACATTTACTTTGCCTTCTGTTTCATTGCAGACAGTATGAACCCAAAATATTTCATATTCAACTTCATTTCAATTGCTAATAATCATTCATTCCTGCATTTCAGGGCTGCCACATATTCCAAACAAAGGTTGGACAATTTAGGGCTAGTAATGAGGTAAAAAAAATCACTAAATGATGATGTGATTGTGATAACGTGAATAGGTGATTGTAATCATGATTTGGTACAAAATCAGTAACCACAAGAGGCAAAGTCTCCAGTGTGTCAACAAAGGCGTGAGTAAATTATTAAAATGTTTAAAAACAACGTTCCTCAGGGAAAGACTGCATATCTCTAAAGTGCATAATGTTATTAAATGATTCAAAGAATGCAGAAGAATTTCAATGTGTAAAGGGCAAGGGCACAAGGCTAAAACTGAACTCGTGTGATCATGGTCCTTCCGATGGCATTGCCTCAAGTATATAGCTGATATAACCACACGGGCAAGGGATTACTTTGGTAAACCTCTGTCAAGCAGTACAATATGGAGTTACAGTGGTGCTTGAAAGTTTGTGAACCCTTTAGAATTTTCTATATTTCTGCATAAATATGATCTAAAACATCATCAGATTTTCACACAAGTCCTAAAAGTAGATAAAGAGAGCCCAGTTAAACAAATGAGACAAAAATATTATACTTGGTCATTTATATATTGGGGGAAATTACCCAATATTACATATTAGTGAGTGGCAAAAGCATGTGAACCTTTGCTTTCAGTATCTGCTGTGACCCCACTATACAGCAATAACTGCAACTAAACATTTCCTGTAACTGCTGATCAGTCCTGCACTTGGAGAAATTTTAGCCCATTCCTCCATACAGATGTCTTGACATTTTCCATTAGAATTATCTGATATAATTAATTGTTACATCAATGATGGCAAGCCGTCCTGGCCCAGTTGCAGCAAAACAGGCCGAAACCATGATACTACCATCACCAAGTTTCACAGATGGGAAAAGGTTCTTATGCTGGAATGCAGTGCTTTTCTTTCTCCAAACATACCGCTTTTCTTTTAAACCAAAAAGTTCTATTTTGGTCTCATCCGTCCACAAAACATTCTTCCTATAGCCTTCTGGCTTGTCCTCGTGATCTTTAGCAAACTGCAGAAGAGCAGCAATGTTCTTTTTGGAGAGCAGTGGCTTTCTCTTTGCAACCCTGCCATGCACACCATTGTTGTTGGGCAACATATGCTGCCTTCAAGTCAACCACAATAAAAAAGCATTAGGACATTAAAATGTTTATGTTCTGGTTCAGTAATAAAACAGAGAAAAAGTGCTGATAAATAAGTTGTTTTTAAATAAAGATACTCATGAGAAAATGTAAACAGTATGGAGTGTGTTGAATTGCTGTAGCATGCTAATAGGCTTAATTGGCTTACTTTAATCAAAAGACTACTGTGTAAAGTGCAAGTTTTGTGTAATTAAACTCTGTACTGTACTTCTTGTGCTCGACTGTAGTACGTATTATATTTAAGAAAAGTGGCAGTGTCAAACAGTCCTGAATAATGTGATATTTTTGTTTCATTTCCTCTGCAATAGCTCTTCCCCAAAATATGCAAACATCAGTTTTGGATTGTGGAGGAATGTGTGTAAATACTAATCTACATGAGAAATGCTCAGAATCATTTTTATGCATGCAGAACCTTTAAACATATGGCTCCTGGTTTTGGAAGATATAAATGATGGTGCATAGCTGCTGACTGCTCATTGCTCAAATTTTACGATCAAACAGAATATGTAATCAGGCTTGTCTTCAATATCTCCATCTTTTATTTGCGGCCTGCCCATTTTTTGCATTATCCTTTCTTAAATGCATATGCAGACATCCCACCCTGCAAAAACTAATTTCAGGGAGTTTTTGCATGGTGGGATGTGGATGTGAGGCCCCAACCCTTCCCCCCTTCCCCCCTTTCACCCACCCCTTCACCCCCCCCTTCACCCCCCCTTCACCCCCCAATCTCAGACCCGAGAAATTCAAGGGAACATGAATACAATAATTTTCACATAATTTTCACATATTTACACAAACATAAGGTGTATCCTTATATTTGCCGTATGTAATACTTTCCTTAACACCTAGCCTCTAGCTTAACTAACGTTAACTATGCTCACCTCAAGATGTCATTTAACCTACCATAATCAATATTAAAATCACTGTTGGAAACAGTGCAGTGAGCAACACTGTCATTATTTTTATCCCCTATCTAGCGGGGATACACTTTAGTGGAGTCTGGGGTGACTTCCAGGATAATGTCTATAACTTGCAGGCCTCAGGGCCTTGAAATCCAGGACACCCTCGGAACTTCCAGGAGAAGCCTAGACTGGTATCCATGTATGCAGGAACTGTTGTATTCAACTGCATAGCTCTTACAATCAAACTACAAGAGCTCGCCTTTATTTGTATTTTGCCTACAATTTTGTGTCATTACCTATCGGCATAATGTAATCAGTCATAGCTGGTGCTCTATATGACTGTCATTCAAGTGAGCTTTATTTCTTTTTTATTACACATTTTACAGTGGAGCACTGTCTCACAGCAGCTTTACAATTTTAGATTATCTTATAAATTATACAGACTATCCCAAATTGAGCAAGCCTAGGGAGACAATAGCAAGGAAGAACTCCCCAATAATTATAAGGAAGAAACCTCGAGACGTCTAAGAATCAAAAAGGGGCCCATTCTTCTTGGGTGGCTTAGATGTTACATGTAAGAATTAAATAATTGAATTAATACATTCAAAGTAATAGTTGAAATAAACAGACACTACATTAATACTACAGAGAGAACATATTTCAAAAGATTTCAATTAAAATAACTAACATTTTAAAGAAAATTAAATATTATCAATATACTATTATAATAAAATAGAGAATATAAAAGCTGTGCCCATGAATTTCTTACCATTTACGAAGGAGTTAGCTAGGATTCTTTCTCAATAGTCCATGGATTCAGTAACCACAGTACTGCTGCACCATGCACAGACTTGCATTAATTTTCCAACAGTTAGGATAAGATTGCAAAAAACAAAATTTCATTGCACACCAGGGGTCTTGCACATACAAAATGACTGTAATCTAAAAGACCTTAAGCTCATTCCTTCATTCATTTTCATACAGTGGGGTAAAAAAGTATTTAGTCAGCCACTGATTGTGCAGGTTCTCCTAGTTAGAAAGATGAGAGAGGTCTGTAATTTTCATCATAGGCACACTTCAACTATGAGAGACAAAATGAGCAAAAAAATCCAGGAAATCACATTGTATGATTTTTAAAGAATTGTAAATCATGGTGAAAAATAAGTATTTGGTCACCCACAAACAAGCAAGATTTTGACTCTCACAGACCTGTAACTTCTTCTTTAGGAATCTTTTCTGTCCTCCACTCGTTACCTGTCGTGTTTGGAGGAAGAAGAATGCTGAGCTGCATCCCAAGAACACCATACGTACTGCAAAGCATGGGGGTGGAAACATCATGCTTTGGGGCTGTTTTTCTGCAAAGGGGACAGGACGACTGATCTGTGGTAAGGGTAAGAATGAACGGGGCCATGTATCATGAAATTTTAAGCCAAAACCTCCTTCCATCAGTGAGAGCATTAAAGATGGAACATGGCTGGGTCTTCCAGCATGACAATGATCCCAAACACACTGCTTGGGCAACAAAGGAGTGGCTCCGTAAAAAGCATTTCAAGGTCCTGGAGTGGCCTAGCCAGTCTCCAGACCTCAACCCCATAGAAAATGTGTGGAGGGAGTTGAAAGTCCGTGTTGCCCCAAAACATCACTGCTATAGAGGAGATCTGCATGGAGGAATGGGCCAAAACACCAGCTACAGTGTGTGCAAACCTGGTGAAGACTTACAGGAAACATTTCACCTCTGTCATTGCCAACAAAGGTTATGTTACAAAAGCGTTGAGCTGAACTTTGTTATTGACCAAATACTTATTTTTCACCATAACTTACAATTAAATTCTTTAAAAATCCATCAATGTGATTTCCTGGATTTTTTTCTCATTTTGTCTCTCATAGTTGAAGTGTACCTATGATGAAAATTACAGACCTCTCTCATCTTTCTAAGTAGGAGAACTTGCACAATCAGTGGCTGACTAAATACTTTTTTGCCCCACTGTACATGCTTAATCCAATTCAAGGTTGCAGAAAACCGGGGCCTAAATGGGCAGCAAAGGACACAAGACAGGAATTAACCCTAGACAGGGTGCCAATCCATTATGGATCACATTTGCACACACAGTGACACTTTAGAGATGCATGTCCTTGAAACAGTGACACTGACCTAACACATGTCTTTGAGGAGACCCATGCAGACTTGGGGAAAACATGCAAACTTTGTATACGTCAGTGTTTCTCAATCCTGGTCCTGGAGCCCCACTGCTCTGCACGTTTTAGTGTTTCTTACTCCTAACACACCTGATCCAATTACTAAGCTCATTAACAAGCCCATTACTGAAAGTGAGTACAAAGTGTGATTAAACAGGAAAAGCGCTAAAACGTGCAGAGCAGTGGGGTTCCAGGACCAGGATTGAGAAGTCCAGGTCAGGGGGGCATTTCAGAAAGCAGGTTTAGTGAAAACTCAGAGTTACTTGACTCAGAGTGTACAGCAACTCTAGGTTTTCTGTTTCACAAAGGAAGTTCAGGGTAACTTGGAGTCAGTTACTCCGGCAACATACTCCGTGAAGCTAAGCTGCTCCCTAGTAGGTTTACTTTAACTAACCCCGAGTTTCTCACATCAAAGCACAAACACTACAGAGAAATCTCCATCCGGAGAGGGTGATCAGACCCCGCTTTAATGTTTCAAAGTGCACTGGAGGAGGTGCGACAGGCAGAGATGCCAAGCAGCTAAACCTGTACTACTCAAATGTCATTTCTGAGGAACCAGCAACTACTGTGAAAGGGCAGTTGGCAGCCAGGAAAGTCTGGTGGGCAATCGGGCAAGACCGGTGGACAGCGGGAGAGACCGCACCTAGGGGTGGGCGGCTAGTCACCATAACCCACCAGCTTCCACAGAGGAAGCACCTTCAAACCGACTACGAATAGACTTGAGAGAAGACAACCCGAAGGCCCTCCGAGAGGCGGGATGGAAGATGGGCCTACTTTGACGGATCAAATGATGACGAATGAAACGAATAACGACAATGAGAAGTTTCTCCGGAAGAGTACATGCAGGTGGCAGAAGGTGACGTCATTCATCAAGGGAGAATGAAGTGTGGGAGGACTCCCAACCAGCATGACCGCACTGCTTCGACAGGTGACACGGAAAGGGACACAAAGCCAGGTGACAAACCATAGTGCAGCAGGACCCAGTAATGCTGAGAAGGTAACCTCAGCGAATGTAGGAGAGGTGATGGAGGCAGCTCCCGAGAGTGACGTTCGCAATGTCCCCCCGAGAGTCACACAGCCAGTGAGCCCGCGCAAGCATCCAGAAAGCCGCGCAAAGATCAAGTGGCCAAGGGCGAAAAACCAAGACGAGTGGCGCAAACTCGATGATCATCTGAAAGTAGTGCTGGAGAACTCCCTGTGAGGAACGGTTGAGCGCAAACTAACCTTGCTGAGCAATATCAGCTATGAGGAGTGCAAAGAGAGGTTTGGAGTGTGCAGAACCAAGAGAGTCACAGCCGAGAGGCAGAAAGGACGGAGGGAGAGATACATCAAAGAGCTCGTATCCAATAGGTGCCAGCTGCGAAAAAGGTGGAGGAAAGCAGCCCCAGAGGAAAAAGAAGGCCTCAAGGCACTATGAGACGACCTCAAGCAGAGGCTTGCCAAGCTACATCGGGCAGAGAGACTCAGGAGACTCTCCAAAGACCCCGTTCGACACTTCCCCACCCAGGCTGAGTGAGGTTGAAGAGGTCCTCAGAAGGACAAGGTCAGCCTCAGGACCGAATGGGCTGACTTAAAGGATGTATAAGAACTGTCCAGAGGTGTTAAAGATCTTGTGGAAGCTCATGCGCACTGTGTGGAAGAAGCAATCCATCCCAGCGGAGTGGCAAGAGGCAGTTAGAATTTTCATCCCAAAAGAGCAAAATTCCACCAGCATTGGCCAGTTTAGGCCGATTGCCTTCCTGAACGTGGAGGGGAAAATCTTTTTCTCAGTCCTGTCCAGAAGGATGGTCGGCTTCCTCAGCGAAAACCGCTACATCGACACAAGTTGTCAGAAAGGTGGGTTTCCAGGCTTTCCGGGTTGTGACGAGCATGCATCCGTGATTTGGGAGCTAATACAGCGTGCCAAAAGGGAGAAGGGCAACCTACACGTGGGTATGGCTCGACTTGGCAAATGCCTACGGCTCAGTACCACACAAGCTAGTAGAGTTTGCTCTGGAGTTCTTCCATGTTCCTGGAGACATCATCGACAAGTATTTTGACAACTTCCACATGTGTTTCGCAGCAGAGGATATCATGACAGGATGGCAGCGACTGGAGGTCGGAATTGCCATGGGCTGCTCCATATCACCCATTCTCTTTGTGGCGGCGTTCGAGGTATTACTCATTGGAGCAAGGCAGGTGGCCAGAGGCCTAAAATCCCCATTAGGGGGAAGACTCCCCGCGCTCAGAGACATGGATGATGTAACAAGCATCTTACAAACTGCCCCATGTACAGTACGACTCCTTAAGCGCTTCAATGAACTGATAGCTTGGGCAAGGATGAAGATCAAGGCAGCCAAGTCCAGGAGCCTTTCAATCAGGAAAGGGGTGAGGGACGACAGGACTGTGTTTACAGCAGGAGGAGAGAAGATCCTGCTCCTAGCAGAACAGCCCATCTGAAGTCTCGGGAGGGAGTATACATCAGAGTGCTCGGACAGGCAGATGGGGAGGATGGTACAGAAACAGTTAAGAGAGGGCCTTGCCAATATCGATAGTAGCCAACTTCCTGGGAAGCTGAAGGTGTGGTGCTACCACTCTCTTCCACTGGGTGATGTGGCCACTGAAAGTGGGAGAAATCCCATCGTCCATGACCAGTAAACTGGACGGCATCTCAAACAGGTACATCAGGAAGTGGTCGGGCCTGCCTCACTATTTCTCAGACTCCGGCCTCTTTGGCAAGAGCATCCTGCAACTTCCTCTGAAGTCCATCAGCACAGGATACAGACAGGAGAAGACTCGCCTTGTCCTCGAGCTGAGGGAAGCCAGAGATGAAACAGTGAAGGGAGCAGTGGTGACCGTCCGTACCGGGGGAAAGTGGAGGGCCCAAGACGAAGTGGACCAAGCGGTCTCCAGGCTGCAACATAAGGAGATCCTTGGAAGAGTCCAAGTCAGTCGGGCAGGGCTAGGCTGGGGGCAACCATCCCAGTTGTGGTCCAAAGCCACAAGGGAGCAGAGGAAGACCATGGTAGTGGAAGAGGTCTCGCAAGTGGTGCAGGACCACTACCTCATCAAGGCGGTGTCCCAGGGGAAACAGGGAGCTTGGACTCGTTGGGAGGATACCATCCACAGAGTCGTAACGTGGGCCGACATCTGGCGAACCCCACAGTCACGGCTCAGTTTCCTCCTGAGGGCAGCATACCACCCTTCCATGCCCTTGAAACCTCGCCCAATGGTTCGGAAGCGAGGGCAAGTGCCCCTTGTGCAGCAAAGTCAATGCAGGCATCTAACACATTCTCTCAGGGTGCAATGTTGCCCTGACGCAGGGGCACTTCTGGTGGAGGCACAATCAGGTGCTGAGGAAGTTGGCAGAGCTGTTGGAGAAGTGCAGGGTCGGGGCGAACAGCTCGTCAGAACTCCAGCGGCCAAACATTGCCTTTATCAAGCCAGGAGATGTAGGGCAGAAGAAAAATCAGCATGTCTGCTAAGCCCCGGCAAGAGCTGGGAGATGCGTGTCGACTTGGACAGAAAGCTCATTTTCCCAACTGAGATAACACAGACGACGCAAAGACCTGCCGTTGTAATGTAGTCCACGGCCGCCAAGAAAGTCCTCATCATTGAACTGACTGTGCCCTGGGAGGAGGGAATACCAGTAGCACATGAGTTCAAGCGGTCCAAGTACAACGACCTGGCACAGGAGTGTTGAGGTGGAGGCTGGGCCGCGACCATTCACCCCATGGAGGTTGTATGCAGGGGCTTCGCGGGGAGGTCTGCAGTCCAACTACTCTGTGCTGCGGGATTGACCGGAGCAAGCCTGAAGAGGGCAACCAAGGAGCTGGCGGACGAGGCCGAAAAGCGAGTTTCTGGATATGGCTGCGGAGGAAGGATAGCAGTTGGGGCTCAACAGTGGCGTGGGGAGACGTCCCCACAAAAAACCACTGCCCTCCCCCCGGCAAGGTGTCCTGGTTAGGGGGCGAAACATCAGTGAACGGTGGCACCAGCTGACGACCCTGCAGCTGACCTCAAAGTGCACTGGAGGAGGTGCGACAGGCAGAGATGCCAAGCAGCTAAACCTGTACTACTCAAATTTCATTGTTCCCTGATGATTATCTGTGTGAGCGGTACTGCTTTTCAGCACAGTCGATCATTTCTATTAACAATCTTCTCCACTCTCACATCGCTCATATGACACTCCGTAGACATGCCCTGACTTTTTGTGTTACGCTCCAGGTTTTTGCCAAGGGGAGTTTTCTATACAAAATCAATGAAGCTGAGCATATTTCTAAAGCAACCGTCTGTCGGGCTGTCACAAATATGATGCTTGCAATGAAACGGTTAATATCTTGAGCTTGGTTTATTTACATTGACAGCATTTAGCAGTAAATTTACAAAAGCAGCATTTAGCAGATTTACAATTCATAGAGTCTTACAATCCAAGCAATTGTATGTTAAGGGTCTTGCTCAAGGACCCAACAGTGGCAACTTGGCAGAGGTGGGTTTTGAACCCTTGACCTTCTGGTCCAGAGTCCAGTACCTTAATTGCTAGGCTACCACAGTCCCACTGTGGTTCACTGCAGGACATGAGCCAGGGTAGAGATGACCTTTGGAGATCTCAATGGCGGGTGATCAGACACTGTCCCACTCATCCAGTAACCAATCCTGACCAAATTGCTGATGCACGAGATGGAAGAGCAATGAGAGACACAATCTGCTACCATCCTTTCTGATTAGCCTATCACCTCCCCAGTGTCAAATAAAAACAATATGCCTGTCTTTTTATGAAGTCTTCTTTACTTCCTGCAAGTACAAATGAAGTACAGATGTTGATATCTTTTATGTTCTTCAAACAAGTAAATCATCCACCTGTGGGCACCTCATCCACTTTTAACTCATGTTCCAGCAGTTGTACTTCCATTATTGTCTTTTATATCTGCAGCTTTATGTGGTCCATTTCTAAATTATATTTTTCAATTTGTTTCTAAAAATACACCTTTTTACGGGGAGCTACAGGAACACAAAAAAATGACATTGAGTATCGCAGGGCCAGGTCTAAGTCATGGGCCAATTCTGAACAACATCTTACTGAGGTACATTGTGCTGTGGTAAGTGGATGGACCCTCTTCCCCATTGTAATTTCCAGCATTACTCTGTATGATCAACTGTTAGATGTTATTTTCAAGGTGTAACCCTCAGTAGGCCTCTCTGTGTCTTCCCTCTCTGTGACAGTTAACAAGGTTTCCTCATTACCTTTCTGCAATACAAATGAACAGTTTTCTGTGGAGTATGTAGAAATGTAGAAGACTAGAAAGTTAAATTATAACTCTAACTAATTTTACAAATTTAAACCAGACAATGTACCTAATTGGACTTTTGTTTCTACAACAGTGTGCATCACAGTCAAATATGTAACTCTGAGTCATCATGAAATATGAGGAATCTGGAAAGGTAACTGCAGTCAATTACAAAGAATTGTACTGCTACAAGAAAATATGTGTGCCAAGTTGTGTCTAGTAATGGATGGGTGGGCG
This sequence comes from Ancistrus triradiatus, assembly GCA_025084515.1. NCBI lineage: Eukaryota > Metazoa > Chordata > Actinopteri > Siluriformes > Loricariidae > Ancistrus > Ancistrus triradiatus. The sequence goes on along the minus strand of JAJAGP010005033.1, from coordinate 10,929 downwards.
TCACTGATCCCACACTGGCAAAACGATGAATCTACACAAGTTTATATCCTTAATGTGAATGACTACCCTCTTATGTAGGCCGCTGGGTCCTGGGGAGGTCAGATGGGCTTCTTCAAGGGATCCTTTCAGCAATAGGTCACCCAGTGTTTTGAATGAGGGCCATCTCTTCAGCATCTGTGAGTGGTGTCGGTGGACCCTCACCTGTTTTTGGCCCTGACCCTTTTTCTAGTGGTCAAATTTGATCACGTCCAACATTGAACAAATTTGGAGACCTGTATGTATAGGCAGGTAGGTGTTGCTTTCAAATAAATAATATGAAATACTGTCAATGTTGGAATGGCTGAACAATTTACTTTTTTTCTCTCCTAAGAAATTTCACTAGCTACTTACAAATATGACATTACCACTGAGTATTATTCAATTAGGTAGGGTAGGCTAAACAACATCACGATTGCATGTAATGATATTATACCTTACCTCTTTGAACTATATTTTGTGTTTTATCTTCAGTTCCTGATAAGTAGCTACATTTTGTGCTTGTTAATGAATATGAACATGCGCATGCATGCACTCACACGTAAAATAAAATAAGTGGAACACTCGGAATAAACTTTTTTTTTTCAGTTTTTACTCACCATTGACTCGGGCAGCATTTTTTTTGACACACCAGCTCACGTTATTTTGCTACTATATTATTTTTTTCCTAAATATATGCTCTTATTATTCATACGCACCTATTTCTAACTCCACTGGGTTGAATGCACGGATTGAGCCCTTTTTCTCCCATTGCCGTGCTGATTCATGTTATCTGGGTTCCATTGATGAGGGCTTTGTATCTCCTCATGCACGCCCCATGTATTCAAACTGGGTATATCTGGAGCCGTGAGCCAACAGCAGCACACACTGTGCCACTGTGTGGCCCTGTACCATGCTATATTTAATATACAGTAATAGGTTGTGAAAAGGTCAATAAGTAGGTAAAAGCGTGAGAGAGCTAATGCATAGCACGTGAAACTCCTTTAACAATACTTAATCATTCCTTTGTTTTCCTGCTGTGAGTGTTTGTGTGAGCAGCTCTGTGATGCATAGCAGATCATAGTAAGTGACAGAAGTATCCAGTAAGTCAACTGGAAAATTGTAGGTTTCTTTTACTTGAGTCAAGTGCCCTGGTTTACTCACACATTCTAGAGACATCAGATAATGTCCTTACTCTTAATTTGGCCCAGGACTAGCGTGTTGATCTAAGATTGTGTCTGGCATTGATGCCAATATGATGTTAAATAAAACTAATAAACATACAAACAACTTGAGTCAACTGCAGCAAGTAATGTCCAAACAGTCTATGAACAACGTTCAGATAGAAGTTCAAAGTTTTTGTTGCATGTACAGGAACCAAAAATCCACAAATGGTGGATGGAATCAGTGTGCACACAATAGCTGCAAACAAGATGCAACAAAAGCCAGATGCAAGAGCTGTGAACCCACAGACATATTTTGGTAAACTGCTGATATATGGGAAAATGAAATACAGGGTTACTTTATGAACAGACAAATCAAGTCTTCATTTAGTATTTGGGCAAGACAAAGTTGTATGATATATGATAAAGGCCACGAAAGAAACCAACACAAAATCTCAAATAAATTGAAATACAAATTTTCTATGTTACTGTAAAGTCACTCCTCAATCCTCTGTAGTTGGTCTTACCAATTTTGGGATCTGGTGGCAACCCAATCTGTGTGATCTACTGTAAATGCTTCTTAAATGTTTGGAAAATGTACATAAGTAGGTAAAGTTAAAGTAAACAAGCTGAACATGATAATGACATTCTGTGGTGCTATGAAGGTCACAGTCTTTAATGTTTGTCTCTTTAGTTACCTGTCAGTACAGGCAGAGCTAATTTTTCAACACAATTTTAGAGGTACTCCTATTGGTACATCTCTGCAGAGAAGGTGATTGGCTGCAATTTGCCATCTCTCCAGGACCTACATGACTCCCAGACACTGAGACGATCAGGAAAAATCATGACTGATCGCTCTCATCCTGTACATAACCTTTAAAGCTTAGTTGCTTCAGGCAAGAGACTAAGGTCTACGCTGACCAGAACCTCATGACATAAAAACAGCTTCTGCCTGACTACAGTCAGCCTCATCAACAACGCCCGGATGTCCCACTGACAGCCAATATCAGAACTTTCTTTACATAGAGCATGTTATATTTGGACATATTTAACCTCTGTCCTAGAACGATAACAAACCTCACCACTTGCACAATTCTCTGTGGCATCGCTCAAGCATTGCAGGTCTGTCACGTTCTGTTGTGTTCACTATTGTTATAGTGGTTTTATGTTTTTTTGAATGTTTATAGTTATACAGTTTATATCATTTCACCATTATAGTGTCTAGTTAATTCTATGTCTTTAAAGTAAGTTACCATGAGCGGTACACTTGTTTTAGTTAGTGCACCTCACTCCCCTGTTAATTGTTAAACAGCCTAGGCACTCTTACAGTTCTTTTAATAACTCATTCCATCTTGATTGGCTGTTTCAATAAAGAGCTTCACAATGAATGGATTTGCTGGCATGTGTTCTTCTTTTATGCTGCAATATTATAATGAATTTACAGAGCTCCTCTCAAATTCTGAGGTATGATTACTAGATTTGTCTAGCATTAATGACACTCTTTCTTCCTTTTCTGTTACCAGGCTTCTATTCTTAATATCAGCTCTATCTCAGATGCCACTGCCAGAGTCTTCCCTCTCAGTTTGTACTGAAATTGGAGAGAACATAAGCCTGTTCTCCTAGGAGAGATTGCATCAAACATTCACAGTGATAGAGGGAGCTGTTCTCAGAGAAGCAAACACTCGCGCACACACACTTCCTAAGCCATCAGAAAGTGATTTGAGAGCAGCTAAATTGGTCTCTGGAGTGAAAGGTGTATTTTCTGATGTGCTACTTCAAGTACTTCTCTGAATCTTAAACTTCCTGTTATAGCCTTCCTGGCCAAGAACATAAAGCCATGGCTTTTATCCATAAAATGAAAGTAAATAGAGAATTTACTATGGCCTATGGACTATGGCCAGTATATAAACAGTATATAAATTCAGGATATGAACTATAAAATGCCAATGAAGTCAAATTACAATCCACATTTCAGCGATGGGCAGCAGAATCTGACAGCTCCCATACGGAAATATAATATATGACCATATATGCATTTCCAGTATATTATATATGGTGTATTGCCTATATAAAATATTTTACATTTATATGAACATATACAGTCATCGAAAACTTTATTAGGTACACCATGCCTGGTTGGATCCTCTGCCTTACTGCTTTGTGGCATAGATTTAACAAGGTTCTGATAGCATTCGTCAGAGGTTTTGGTCCATATTGGCATATTAGCATCACACAGTTGCTGCATATTTGTCAGCTGTCCATCCATGATGCACATCTATGTAGCCAATCTGCCTCAAGTTTTGATGTGCTGTCCATTTATAGATGGCCTTCCTTACCTTAGATGTAAAGAGTGGTTATTTGAGTTATTGTTGCTTTTCTATCAGCTCAAATCAGTCTGGTCATTCTCCTCTAAGCTCTGACATCAACAAGGCATTTTCTCTCAGAGAACCACCACTCACTGAATAATTTCTCTTTTATTACCATTCTCTGTAAACACTAGAGATGGCTGTGTGTGAAAATCCCATTAGATGAGCAGTTTGTGAAATACAGCCTGTCTAGCACCAACAATCATGTCATATTCCAACTCACTTAAATCACTTTTCTTCCCCAATCTAATGCTTGGTTTGAATTTCAGCAGGTTGTCTTGACCATGTCTACATGCATTGAGTTGCTGCCATGTGATTGGATGATTACATGTTTACATTAACGAGCAGTTGAACAGGTATACCTAATAAAGTAGCCCGTGAATGAATGGCAGAAGGAGAAATGGCACAAATATGGTTTATATACTGTCTGGCCAAAAAAAGGTCACACGCACTAATATCACGGCATGCATTTGCTGTGGCATCATTTCAAGCTTTTACACAACATTTATTTTTATCCAGAGTTACTGTTTTCTCCAAGATCTAGTAGTCATGATGGGAGATTTGGACCACTGCACAAAGTCTTCATGGGGTTCAAGTCTGGAGTCCGTGGTGGCCAATCCATGTGTGAAAATGATGTCTTATGCTCCCTGAACCACTCTTTCACAATTTGAGCCTGATGAATCCTGGCATTGTCATACTGGAATATGCCTGTGCCATCAGGTAATAAAAAAAAAACATTGATGAAATAACCTGGTTGTTCAGTATATTCAGATAGTCAGCTGACCTCATTCTTTGGACACATAACGTTGCTGAACCTAGACCAGACCGACTGCAGCAACCCCAGAACATAGCACATAGCCCCCACAGGTTTGTGAGGTAGGCACTAGGCATGATGGGTGCATCATTTCCGCAGCCTGTCTTCTTACCCTGATGTACCCATCACTCTGGAACATTGTAAATCTGGACTCATCAGACCACACGACCTTCCATTGGTCCAGAGTCCAATATTTATGCTCCCTAGCAAATTTAAGCCATTTTTGCCAATTAGCCTCACTGACAAGTGGTTTTCTTAAGGCTACACAGCTGTTAAGTCCCAATCCCTTGAGTTCCCTTCGCATTGTGCGTGTGGAAATGCTCTTACTTTCACTATTAAACATATCCCTGAGTTCTACTGTTGTTTTTCTATGATGTGATTTCACCAAACATTTAAGTGATTGCCAATAACGATCATTCAAGTTTTTTTTCCGACCATATTCCTTCCTCGAAGATTATGTTTCCTCACTGCCCTTCCATGTTTTAATAATGTATTGGCCAGTTCTTAACCTGATTTTAGTAGTTTCAACAATCTCCTTAGATGTTTTCTCTGCTTGATGCATGCCAATAATTTGACCCTTCTGAAACATATTAACACCTTTTTTATGACCACAGTAGGTGTCTTTCTACATGGTTGTTTAACAAATAAGAAGCTAGTCACTACATCAGTTAGGGTTAAGTAACTTAAGTAACTAATGCAGTAATTATCTGATGGCAGGATCTTACCTATTTGCTTAGTTAAATACAGGTGGTGACTTTTTTTTTGGCTAGGCAGTGTACATATCTTAGCATTTCATTGGTTGTAGTGATTGGCTGGGCTCCAAAATGTCTACCTAGCAACCAAAATGCATTTTGATTATTAGAATTGGCTTGGAAGAAAGCAACAGTATTTCTGAAGTGTGCATTTAAAGAAAAATTCTAACACTGCACTGTAATTTTCTTTAATATTTTAATTAATATTTTCTAATATCCTTCTGGACTGTCCATGTGACAGATTCTTGGCAATGTTCTTTTTGAAGAGGAATGGTTTTCTCTTTGCAACCCTACGATGCACATGACTCATAAACACTAATTTTAGGCATTGTGAGAGAGACCTTTAGTTGCTGAGAAGTTACCCTGGGTTAAATTGTGACCTTACAGACTATTACACACCTTGCTCTTAGAGTGATTTTTGTTGGTCAACAGAGTAACAATGGTCTTGAAATTCGCCGATTTATACACAACCTGTTTGACAACCCTTTCCAACTTGATGAGAATAAACTCCGAAGGTTTTTTGTTTGTAACATGATACACTTCCATAAATGTGTGACGTGAAGATCAGACTTTGATAGATCCCTGCTCTATAAATACAAGTGTGCCCAACCACAGCTGACTTGTCATCCTGCTGATTGTAAAAACTTGCCTCTAATTTCACCGTCTAATTTACTAATATTAGGTCATTGTTTTTTCAATAAATAAATAGTCAATTGTTATATTTTTATCTCATTCATTTAATTGGGTTATCTTTACTTTATTTATTTGCTTACTTTATTTGTGAAAAAAAAAATTGATTGGTGTAGGTCATATTTATGCAGAAATATACAAATTTCTAAAGGTTTCACAAACTTTCTAGGCACCACTCTGTATGTCATATATTTAATTTCAGTATGGGCTGAACTATTTTAAAATGCTAGTGAAGTCCACTCACAACCCACAGTGCAGCAATGGGTATGTATGCCCGAAAAAGTTTTAATTCTGTACGTTCTGAGAACTTGCACTCTACTTCGAGCTTAATATTTCTCAGATGTCTAAAAAGAGAAAGAAACTTCTTTATACAAAATGTTTATTCTTCCACACCAGTCACCACTTCTAAATAGCTAAAGTCATGCAATCATCTTTGAGGAATTCAGTTAAAAAACAGGAACAGGTATAAAGTCTTTTAATACCGCACTGCACTTTGTAATTCTACAATTACAGACTATAGTCCAACTGTTCCTCTACATAGTATGTTAGGCCCCTCTACCCTTTACTGTCAGATCTGTATGTGCTTGTGCGTCTGTGTTTGTGTGCATTGTATGCCAGGCAGGTCCAGAAAGTGGGAGAGGTTACTAAGTAGTGCTTTGAATCCTGGCTCCTTTCACTGAGGCAACTCTTCGAGTTCCCAAACGGCTCTTCAAAACGCTTTATACGCTTAGACATCATGTAACATAATCAACACAAGGGTAACATATACTTTATAATTTCCATTATATAATAATTTTACATTATGTTTGGTATAAACAGATTAAGTATGTTACATAACATACTAACACGTAAATTAAATGTTTTATTTATACTGTACTTTGTAGTGTTTCGCTACAAATACTAAATACATGTGATTCTTGTACAGCATTAGGCTAACTACTATATCTGAAAATTGTCTTTGAGTGTCTATGTGTATTTCATACAAGTTTGATATTCTATCATTTGATATCGCAATAATTTAGTGTTAAAATCAAATGTCTTAGCTGTATCCCTAGAAACAGATAGTAGGACCAGAGAGCGTGTGCAAGACAGAGAGAGAGAGAGAGAGAGAGAGAGAGACTGAGACTGACTGACTGACTATATTAAAAGACAGAAATTTGGCACAGGACCTCCCTGGAACCTTCAAACACTAGAAACACCCCTGGTCAGGACCCCCACAAGACCAGCTTAGATCAGGTACTATTTGGGTGGTGGATCATTCTCAGCACTGCAGTGACAATGCTGTGGTGGTGTGTTAGTGTTGTTGAGCTGGTATGGTTGGATCAGACACAGCAGTGCTGCTGGAGTTTTAAAACACTGTTCACTCACTGTCCATGTTATCACAAACATTCAGCTTATTGACCCACATGGCGAATAGGCTCCGGACTGTCTAGACTGACCTGTACAAAGAGAATTGTTTGCGACAATTTAATGTCTTTTAAAACATTTTTAATACCTCTAACAAGAAAAAATACCATTACTGCAGCGAAAAAAAAAAAAAAACGCAAACAAACTATGTAACAGTACACACCGTTATTGAGTTTTACTGAATTTGAATAACAGAAATATTCAGTGCACAAACCTAACTGCCTTCCCATTAGTGACAAAAATAACTGTATTACTATGAAATAAACTTAAGAGGGCATTGTTGAGACAACTTGACATTTTGAGACAAAAAAATAATTACAATCTTTTTATCTACAAACCTCAAAAATATGAATCTTCATAAGCATGAGCTTCTTTCTATGTAATGAGCAAGTCCAAACAGCACGTGCTAAGCTGTCTTGTCCCTTCCACAGGTGTTTTTGCACTTTCTGAATCAGGAAACATTTCTCTGAATACTGTTGATGTCATCATTTGAAATATATGATGTCAACTTATTTTATGCAAAAACCCACTGCATTTCAGAGTTCAGCACGGTCGCCGGAGAAAAGGTGCTGAATGCTGTCTGATGATGGGTAGCAGGGCCTGATATATTCACAGTAGATAAATCACCTCTGGCACACACAGCCAAACTGACAGCAGCAGCGATCAAATCAATGGTAATAGTACTTTTACAATTGCTAGAATAATGCTTGTGCTTTTCAGATTTCATTTGAGAATCTAGTGCTTTAAAACCCATTGTCCCAAGTTTGAATGTTGGCAACAAAGTTCATATCATGCCTCATACGAATTGTTTTTTCACCCCACCACAGCCCTCAAATCGGAAAAATAGCTTTATGTTCTTCTTGTACCTACCTAAATACACCATGAGGGTGGCTACTTTAAATAAAAGAAGGGTTAGGTGTAACGGGGACTCACCTGGCTTTCCGACGCTGGGGGCAGCGTTGGCTTCCTTTGCCTCAGGTTGAGACCCTGACAGTCAGCACAATCGCACAGGCTTGATGAGGGCTGTGCGATTGCATTAGTATTATCACGTGCAGATCTCATTAAGCTCTCGTTTTGCTTTATGGGCGACACCACCCACTGACCAGTACTTAAGGGCCGGCCTGTGTCAGTCGTGCGCACCCATTCCACCGTGATGGGGTGTACCATCGCCCATCGCAGCCTTCACACACACGGCTCAACTGCTGCAGGGGCCGCTCGCCGGCCAATCGGTATTTGTTCGGGATAATGGTAAACTGATTCTCGAAGAGGATCGTTAATATACTAACGGCAGGGAAGCCGAATGGTAACCGCTAGGGAAGTAGGCGCTAGAAGCAGGGTCCAAGGAACCGTTCTTCACGCTCCCACCCCCTTTGCTGCATCACGGCTCGCCGGCGCCCTCCTGCTGTAGACTCGCTGCTGCGGCGGCTGGAGCACTCCCCCTTATCCCCTTTGCCGAGCCCTCTTCTTTATTAAAGTTCTTTTCTTTGTGCGGGAGGCCGTTGCCACCGCCCGCGCTGTATTTAAAGGGAACGCTTCGCTGCTCCTCAGCCCCGTTCCATGTTTTCGCGTCTAGGTCATGCTGCGCATGCCCGGTATGGTGGCCGGCGCCGCGCACGCCGTTGTCTCTGCCGCGCGCTCGCATGTGCAGTACCGTGACACGCCGCGCCTCTGCGGGTGCCCGCGAGCTTTGCGTCACAGCGCGTCATCGCTTTCTCCTCTCTCTCTCTCTAGCTGCCAGTTTAACTTACACGCAGTCTCTGTGAGAGAGAGAAAGAGAAAGCGATCGCTCCTGTTTTCCCCCTCGGAGCGATTTCAAACACGTTCGCCTCACTCTTCCTTTTTGTAATAAGCACCATTACTGGCGATCGTGTTTAAATCACCCATTCATTATTTTCTTTATTTTAAAGCTCGCGCTAGGCGGAGCTTTTCCGTTCGGGTTAAACCCCCGCTTTTTCATGCAGGTCACGTGAGTCTCTCGGTAGACCCGTGGTTAAAGTAACAGACTCTGACGCCTGCGATCAGAGTTCAATTCCACGCTGTGCCATCGCTGGCATAGTGTTCTTTATTTTGGCACTTTCTCTTTTGCGTTTATTTATTATTATTTCAGTTCATTACTACCATCTGGAGCTAACTGCATTTGGGTCCTAAAACCCTTTTCTTTTAGGGTTCGCCTTTTGCCAACATTAGGGAAAGACCTGCTCTTACTGTTATGCAGTTTAAGTAGTATACTATTCAGACAGAGTACAAAATGAGCATCAAGCATTAAAGAGTGTTTACAGCTATACTGTCCAACCATTACAGGTACTATATACATTATATACAGTGGGGCAAAAAAGTATTTAGTCACCCACTGACTGTGCAAGTTCTCCTACTTAGAAAGATGACAGAGGTCTGTAATTTTCATCATAGGTACACTTCAACTATGAGAGACAAAATGAGAAAAATAAATCCAGGAAATCACATTGTAGGATTTTTTAAGAATTTAACGTTAAAACATGATGGAAAATAAGTATTTGGTCACTCACAAACAAGCAAGATTTTTGGCTCTCACAGACCTCTAACTTCTTCTTTAAAAAGCTCTTCTGTTGTCCACTTGTTACCTTACTTGTTAATGACACCTGTTTGACTTCATTATCTGTGTAAAAGACACCTGTCCACAGCCTAAAAAAAGTCTCCAAACTTAAGGCCAAAGAGCTGTTGAAGGACAACTGGAAGAAAATTGTAGACCTGCACCAGGCTGGGAAGAGTGAATCTATAATAGGCAAGCAGTTGGTGTGAATAAATCAACTGTGGGAGCAATTGTAAGAAAATGGAAGACATACAAGACCATTGATAATCTCCCTTGATCTGGTCTCCACACAAGATCTCATCCCGTGGGGTCAAAATGATCATGAGAACGATGAGCATAAATCCCAGAACTACACGGAGGGACCTGATGAATGACCTGCAGAGAGCTGAGACCAGCGTAACAAGGCTACCATCAGTAACACACTACGCCGAGAGGAACTCAGATCCTGCAGTGCCAGGCGTGTTCCCCTGCTTAAGCCAGTACATGTCCAGGCCCATCTGAAGTTTGCCAGAGAGCATATGGATGATTTTGAAGAGGATTGGGAGCATATCATGTGGTCAGATGAAACCAAAATAGAACTTTTTGGGAAAAACTCATCTCGTTGTGTTTGGAGGAAGAAGAATGCTGATTTGCACCATACCTACTGTAAAGCATGGGGGTGGAAACCTCATGCTTTGGGTCTGTTTTTTCTGCAAAAGGGACAGGATGACTAATCTGTGGTAAGTTATGAATGAACGGGGCCATGTATCGTGAGATTTTAAGTCAAAACCTCCTTCCATCAGTGAGAGCTTTGAAGATGGAACGTGGCTGGGTCTTCCGGCATGACAATGATCGCAAACACACCGCTCGGGCAACAAAGGAATGGCTCCGTAAAAAGTATTTCAAGGTTCTGTAGTGGCCTCGCCAGTCTCCAGACCTCAACCCCATAGAAAATTTGTGGAGGGAGTTGAAAGTCCTTGATGCTCCAAAACATCACTGCTCTAGAGGAGATCTGCATGGAGGAATGGGCCAAAATACCAGCTACAGTTTGTGCAAATCTGGTGAAGACTTACAGGAAACGTTTGACCTCTGTCATTGCCAACAAAGGTTATGTTACAAAGTATTGAGTTGAACCAAATTTATTGACCAAAGACTTATTTTCCACCATAATTTA
>JAJAGP010005032.1:0-38997 GCA_025084515.1 Ancistrus triradiatus | reverse complement strand
TTATTATGAACTCGCATACTGTATTTGGCAAATGTTTTACACCGGATGCCCTTCCTGACGCAACCCTCACCATTTATCCGGGCTTGGGACCGGCACTAGAAATACCCTGTCTGAGCAAACTAGCGGCTGGTTTAACCTGAGGACTACCTGTATAAGAAAAACCTTGTGAGGACCAAGACTCAAAAAGGGACCCATCCTTCATGGGTGGTTGGATGATAAATGTAAGAATGAAACTAATTTATCCAGTCAAATAAGTCTGTAGTAATTGTTAAAATGACAATAACATAAAAATATGCATATCGACATTTAGTCCGATACACAGTCACTTTAGGGGCCAAGTCCTTGAGTCCTCAGCAGGAAAGTCCTTGGTGGCACTGTCCCCAGCCAACCAGTGGAAGGAGAGAGTTACTGGCCCGGGTATGGTGGGGCTGGAGCTGATGGAAACAACTTGAGTGGAGCTGAAGCGCAGGAACATCTTAGTGTGTGGGGCTAGAACTTGTCAGAACAGAAGCTCAGAGAGAAAAGAGAAAATGTAGTTACTTATTGATTAAGAACAAAAAGTCTATTAACAACCACTGAAGCCTCGTGTAGCATGAGACTCTGGCAGCATTAGCTAAAAAGATGACAACCAGAAATTAACACAGCCAAAAGGGATCACATGAGATATCAGTAAATCACCGCCCCATGGGAGGCAAGAAGGCAGCATCTCAACAGACCAGCCTGTAGTAGAAACATGACTTAATTCATTTTTTTTCTTTTCCTGTCAACATTTCATAAATGCGCATAACATTTGCGAAATGTTTAGAAGGAATCCTGGCTATTATGTCAGTTCCTTCATGTAACTTGCAGTCTCTGAGACATCTATGATTTTGGGAAAATTTTAACCGGAACTAGATGTATAAAAATAGCATGTCTTTATCACACTGAAGTTCTGCGTTTGCCCTAACCTTTTAAAATGTGATTTCCAAAAGCCTTTCATTCCAGATGGGCCTTCTCCAGGGAGCATTTCTCCTCAAAGGGAAAGGTCAACTTTTTGGAACATTTTGAGTTTCAAAGACGTGGTCCTATCTGCATGCCAACCAGACAGGCAGCATCCACCATAAATGCAACTTTTACCTTGTTAAGTCAATCTTGTTAAAAATATACCACAGTCATGTTTAATTTTCAATAAGGAATTACATATGCAATCAGTAGCTTTAATAATTGTCGTATTTTTATGTGACTTCTCAAGGTTTCATCTGACAGCTTATATGGTCTGCATTTCCTAAAAAGCTGCTGCCTTCATTGGCTCTGTTCCTGCTTGCCCTTTATTAGTTAATGAGACATAAGTTAATGTTGGCTCTGCTGGGTGTCGTCAGCCACAGGCAATTCCACCATGCCTCAGCGTCCAGGAGCGCCTGTATAAGCCCCTGCTGATTTCATCGTTCAGTGCACTCTAACGCTCACTCTGCTTATGCATCCTGGTCTGTGACTGATTTCTGTTCTGGGTGAGGATGCTGCTTCATTCACAAATGGCTTGGCAAACCAAGCACAACTGTACCTGAATGATCTTGTTTACCCTTCACAGGAAAACAAATGATATAGTACGTCTGTTAATGAAAGTCCTTTTAACAATAGAATCCCAGGATTCTATAATTACTAGAATAGCCATAGTGTTTGCTTGCTTTTATTTTATTTTATTTTTAATTATTATAAAAAAGGACATCTACTACAGTGCTGCAGCTGTCTTTTATTCATATAAGCTCAACAGATCTTCCACTAAGTGTCCAATGTCTCAAGCAAGCTTTAAGCAAGATTTAAATAGACATCGCACACAGGTGGGACTACTTCACCTGCTCTCCGCTTGTATCTGTCTCGCCCAACCTGCAGCTGGCACCAACAACGCAGCCCCACTGCCACAAGCAATCTCCTTAATATCTCTCTAGTTTCTCCAAGACAGTGGTGAGATCTAATATAGAAAAATGAGAATCTGACTGAAGTCTCCTGTCTCTCAGCTTTTTCTCCCATAATCTCATGTCTCTCCCTTTAAGTTTTAGCAGAGAACTTTCTCACACTGTGCTCAGATCCTCATTCTAATCATCATTCATTGTCATACTAATGTTTATCTGTTGCTGAGAAGAAATGAACCCTCTAGGTCTTTTTTTGTCACTATACCATTGCTAAAAAAAGAAAGAAGTCTAATGATCGCCTAAGTACTGTGATAGATGGGTCTTTATTAATCCTGAGGGAATATATTTAGTATATTCTATAGAATATACTATGTATTATTATTACAGATAATATGTACTAATATAGCGTGTGTGTGTGTATGTACTGTATGTATATGGCAACCTGTCACTGTTGACAAGAAAAGCTTTTATTGATCCCGAAGGAAATTGCAGTTGCTTTTTTGCATTAAATATAACACTTTATTAAGATAACAGCTTATTACCTAAAGCTGTTGGGCTTAACCCACAATTCCCTGGATTCTACATTGTAAGATTATATCAGTTATAAGTCATTCTAGATCTGAGCATCTGCTTAATGACTAAATGTACACTATAATGAAAATGGCATATAGCTTATCATTAAGATTGCTCTTAAAAATCAACACTATGAGTCAGTGACATCTCTCGCTCACTCAGTGGTCGCATATTTTGGGCTGGGTGTGGGGGTGTCTTGGAGAGGGGTAGCCTGGCAGAGCCCATCCCTCTCCTGACCTGACCAAATTCGCATACACCTACATACTGGGCCAATTTAGAGCGACCAATTAATCTAATGCATGGAATGTGGGAAGAAACTGGAGTGCCTTGTGTAAATGCACATGGACACATGGATATGCAAACTCCACACAGGTTGGGATTGAACCAGCCATCTCTGAGCTGTGAGGTGACACAGCTTGGATCACCGTGCCACCATCAGTAATATACAGGGGTTGGACTATGAAACTGAAACACCTGGTTTTAGACCACAATAATTTATTAGTATGGTGTAGGGCCTCCTTTTGCGGCCAATACAGTGTCAATTCGTCTTGGAAATGACACATACAAGTCCTGCACAGTGGTCAGAGGGATTTTAAGCCATTCTTCTTGCAGGATAGTGGCCAGGTCACTACGTGATGCTGGTGGATAATAACGTTTCCTGACTCGCTTCTCCAAAACACTGTGCAGGCCATGGGAGATGTTCAACTTCACTTTCATGTTCATCAAACCAATCTTTCACCAGTATTGCTTTGTGTATTGGTGCATTGTCATCCTGATACACGGCACCGCCTTCAGGATACAATGTTTGAACCTTTGGATGCACATGGTCCTCCAGAATGGTTTGGTAGTCTTTGGCAGTGACGCGCCCATCTAGCACAAGTATTGGGCCCAGGGAATGCCATGATATGGCAGCCCAAACCATCACTGATCCACCCCCATGCTTCACTCTGGGCATGCAACAGTCTGGGTGGTACGCTTCTTTGGGGCTTCTTCACACCGTAACTCTCCCGGATGTGGGGTAAACAGTAAAGGTGGACTCATCAGAGAACAATACATGTTTCACATTGTCCACAGCCCAAGACTTGCGCTCCTTGCACCACTGAAACCGACGTTTGGCATTGGCACGAGTGACCAAAGGTTTGGCTATAGCAGCCCGGCCGTGTATATTGACCCTGTGGAGCTCCCGACGGACAGTTCTGGTGGAAACAGGAGAGTTGAGGTGCACATTTAATTCTGCCGTGATTTGGGCAGCCGTGGTTTTATGTTTTTTGGATACAATCTGGGTTAGCACCCGAACATCCCTTTCGGACAGCTTCCTCTTGCGTCCACAGTTAATCCTGTTGGATGTGGTTTGTCCTTATTGGTGGTATGCTGACATTACCCTGGATACTGTGGCTCTTGATACATCACAAAGACTTGCTGTCTTGGTCACAGATGCGCCAGCAAGATGTGCACCAACAATTTGTCCTCTCTTGAACTCTGGTATGTCCCCCATAATGTTGTGTGCATTGCAATATTTTGAGCAAAACTGTGCTCTTACCCTGCTAATTGAACCTTCACACTCTGTTCTTATTGGTGCAATGTGCAGTTATTGAAGATTGGCCACCAGACTGGTCCAATTTAGCCATGAAACCTCCCACACTAAAATGACAGGTGTTTCAGTTTCATTGTCCAACCCCTGTACATATAAATTGTTTTAACAATACAGATTATTCATTTTCTTATTCAATTATATGGGCGGCATGGGCTTGATGGGTAGCACTGTCACCTTAGATCAAGAAGGTCCTGGGTCCTTTCTATGAGGAGTCTACAAGTCCTCCCCATGTCCACGTGATTTTACTCCAGGTACTATGGGTACTCCGGTTTCCTCCCACAGTCCAAAGACATGCACTTGGTTAATTACTCTAAATTGTGTGTGTGTGTATTAATCTTGTGTATTATGATTGTGATATAACATAATTAACCTTGTGTATTGATATAACCTTGTGTCTGTCGTTAACACGGCCATTGATGCTGACAGCAACATTACATAAAAAAAAAGAAAAATAATAATAAATGTTCGGTTCTACTAACGACTACCTAGCAGGTTTTTATAAAAAAAACTAGGCCACATTCTACATATTATATTTAGATTTTAGACTCTTAGGTGAGAGGAATATTATTTACCTAAGACACCTTTCCAGATAGGTACTCTCTTCATGGGACTTTTCTACAGTTTAGTTTAGAAAGTAGGAAGTTTGGTAACTGGTTAAAACTGTCTCACTAATACATTAAAGCTCAGATATTATTTCATATTTTACCTTAAATTAGATTCAAACTTTATTAAAAAAAAAAAAAAATCAAAAATGGGCTCAGATTGATTAAATGAACCGAAATTGATTGGCTCTGAGTGAAGATGTGCATGAATGAGTTTGAAGACCATTTCAGTTACTAAACTTTTATTTATTTAATAGCCAAGGAGCCTTAATAGCCATATATATATATATATACAGAGAGAGAGAGAGAGAGAGCTGTATGTAGATGTATGTGTGTATATATATATATATATATATATATGTATATATATATATATATATATATATATATATATATATATATATATATATATCCTTGGCTATTAAGGAGGACAACAATAAAGATATATAACTTTATGTTGTTCAGACCAATGGTTGTCCTTCTTAATAGCCGATGTCGTAACTTCAAAAGGCAAAGACATTGTACAGTGCTGCCCGATTACCATATTTTACTTAATTATAACAGATTCCTATGTCAACTGCTTATTTATGCACTGTCTGTCATTCATTCAATCTTACCTGCCATATGCTCGCTTGCTCATCAGATCAAGTTTGGACTTGTTCTAACTTGGTTGATGTGGTTAGAGACTTCTTTGTGTAAGTTACTCGTGTTTGTGTGTAGGACTTGTTGCTACATATTTGTAACAAACTATAAATCCATTCGGAAGTGTGTATGCCTGTCCCATTGTGAGTACTACTGCTTTGTTTGCTCTCCCACTACCTGTATATTCTCTCTAACCTATAACTATATAAACTGGTTCACATGCACTCGTTGAGTCTCTGTCATCTGGCTGATCCTCCGTATTGTTTGTAATACTTTCTATCAATGTGTTTTTGGCTTCATAGTCTTAAGTGTTGCAGCTTTTGTGTAGACAGTACAGTTTTGTTTTAACAGGACAGGTCTGTATTTTCTATAATTCATGTAAATTTTCATAAATTAAAAAAAGTTTTTTCATTTATATAACAATATAGGCTTCCAACATGATGGCATTAGGGATGCTGTGTACATGGTAGTGTTGCGTTCGTGTTGTCAGTATTATCTCTGATCTCGCCTGGTTTCTTGTGAAAAAATATACGATGGTGATGTCTGGTCAACATCCTGTTTCACAGAACATAAAGCAGATGTTAAATGGCACATACTGTAACTAGTATGATCCTGTTGTTCACAGTATTTTAATCTCACTCATAGAAGAAAAGAGATTTATTGTAATAATTTCATACAAAAAGACTAAATATTTACATTAAATGTCAAACACTACAAGAGGTAGGTATGACACAAATGCATAATGTCAGAGTTTCTGTGTGTGATAGATTTAACTGTGTATTAATAGCTGTCTTGTGAAGGTTGTGCAATGTCTTCTTTTTCTGTTTGTTACGGTCTTATTTTTCAGTTGCTTATTTGATAGACTTGTATGTATTTAATAAACTGTCTTACAGGCCTCTCTTCACTAGAGGTGGGAGTTGAACCAGAGTGGCCCAGTAGTTGAGCACTGATTCCCAAAGCTGAGCATCTCTGGTTGGGATGCCTGTCTCTGGCGAAGAGACATCTGTCAGTATCAGAATTGTTTCAAGGTTCTTGGCAATGTGTTCAGTTCAGGTAATGTTAGTGATGCCTTAAGTAAAGCTCTCAGTTCCCTGTCATTGTGTAAACACAGTTGTACAGTAGTGTGCAAATGTCTTAGGCCACTATGTTTGCTATAAATATAACTATATTGTTGTATTTATACGATGACCGGGAACTGAGAGCTGTATGTCAAGGGAGCTGTACTTAAGGCATCACTAACATTACCTGAACCTAACACATTGCCAAGAATCTTGAAGCAACTCTGTAACTGACAGATCTCTATTCGCCAGAGCCACGGATTGAACCAGGGATACTCAGCACTGGGAATCAGTACTCCAACTACTGAGCCACTCTGGTTCAACTCCCATCTCTGGTGAAGAGGCCTGTCAAGACAGTTTATTAGATTTATTGTTTTTGCCAAGGTATAATGACTTTATACAACATATTGTTGATGATTGGACCCACAAATTTCAAACTAGAGTTCATCAACCGATGGTACTCTCTTTCACTGATCTTCTTTCCAATTTTTGGAGCGTTAGCATATCTTTGCCTTTTCACCCTGTTCCTTTTCTGAAAAAATGGTTACCCTTTCAAAAAAACCATTTCTGATCAAGCACTTCAGTCTGAAGATGGGGCAGCTTGGCATGGATGAAGCTGCCAGATGCTGCTATTGCTCAAGTATAAAGGGATGTAAGACTAAATACTTGCTACTGTAGCTACAGAAGCTTTTTCAGGTTTTTAATATTGCATTTCTTGCATATTCTGGTTGCATTCTAATAGAGAGTCTGAGAAATAATTACAGTGGTGCTTAAGTTTGTGAACCCTTTAGAATTTTCTATATTTCTGCATAAATATGATCTAAAACATCATCAGATTTTCCCACAAGTCCTAAAAGTAGATAAAGAGAACCCAGTTAAACAAATGAGACAAAAATATTATACTTGGTCGTTTATTTATTGAAGGAAATGATCCAATATTACATATTAGTGAGTGGCAAAAGTATGTGAACCTCTAGTATTAGCAGTTATTTTGAAGGTGAAATTAATCAGGTGTTTCCAATCAATGGGATGACAATCAGGTGTGAGTGGGCACCCTGTGTTTTATTTAAAGAACAGGGATCTATCAAAATCTGCTCTTCACAACACATTTGTGGAAGTGGTAATCATGGCATGAACAAAGGAGATTTTTGAGGACCTCAGAAAACGTTGTTGATGCTCATCAGGCTGGAAAAGGTTACAAGACCATCTCTAAAGAGTTTGGACTCCACCAATCCACAGTCAGACAGATTGTGTGCAAATGGAGGAAATTCAAGACCGTTGTTACCAACCCCAGGAGTGGTCGACCAACAAGGATCACTCCAAGAGCAAGGCATGTAATAGTTGGCGAGGTCACAAAGGACCCCAAGGTAACTTCTAAGCAACTGAAGGCCTCTCTCACATTGGCTTATGTTAATGTTCATGAGTCCACCATCAGAAGAACACTGAACAACAACGGTGTGCATATCAGGATTGCAAAGAGAAAGCAGCTGCTTGTCTGCAGTTTGCTAAAGATCACATGGACAAACCAAAAGGCTATTGGAAGAATGTTTTGTGGATGGATGACACAAAAATAGAACTTTTTGGTTTAAAAGAAATGCGTTATGTTTGGAGAAAGGAAAACACTGCATTCCAGCATAAGAAACGTATTCCATCTGTGAAACATGGTGATGGTAGTATCATGGTTTTGGCCGGTTTTGCTGCATCTGGGCCAGGATGGCAATTATATCAGAGAATTCTAAAGGAAAATGTCAGGACATCTGTCCATAAACTGAATCTCAAGAGAAGGTTGGTCATGCAGCAAGACAACGACCCGAAGCACACAAGTCCTTCTACCAAAGAATGGTTAAAGAAGAATAAAGTTAATGTTTTATATAATTTCCTTCAATAAATAAATGACCAAGTATAATATTTTTGTCTCATTGTTTATTTGGGTTCTCTTTATCTACTTTTAGGACTTGTGTGGAAATCTGATGATGTTTCACGTCATATTAATGCAGAAATATAAATTCTGAAAGGTTCACAAACTTTCAAGCACCACTGTATATGTGGTCATTATACCTTCGCTGAAACAACAAATCTAATGGTGGTATGGTGCCCTAAGACTTTTGCACAGTACTATAGGTCAGTTGGCACCTTCATCAGTCATTAGTTTCTTGTCTGAGTGTGTATTCACTATAGTCCATCCTACATCACCAAGAGCGAGTTTCTGAGTCTCGGTGCTTCTCGGGGCAGGACCTGGATCTGCAGCTGTTACTGTCCAGACCACTGGTGTCCCTACATTGCACTAATTGCATTTCAAGTTTAAAAAAAAAAGGCAACACAGACAACAATAGACAAATCTTGAATTACCAGAAACTTGTAATTACAGTTTGTCCTTTTAGTTGTCCCTCCAGGGCTCCTTAAATACATTATCCCCAAGTGTTTTGCTTAAGTGTTTGAGATGTTGTAATCAAGTTCATGCATGGGTAAACTCATTAATTCTGGTGGGATTTAATGAAAATAATATCGGTGTTCCTGTGTCCTGGAGTCCTGTATGCTGAAATTACTCAAAGAAGGGTCACTTAATTGAATATGCTAACTGTTTTCCTGAGCTTTAAGAACACAAACAAGCTATTAAGAGAATTTAACTGACCCTATATAAAATTGCTCATTTAAAAAATGACTCATTATAGAAATTGGTTTAATTTGGGCCTGGGATATGGACAAACAATGTTCTGTATACAATTTAATTTGCATGATGGTGATGAGGCAGCATGCTTTTGGCCCATGACATCTGTAGACTTTTCCCTCAGCCTTTATCCTTTTTTAGTTTGTACTCCACCGTGAGAACAAATGTATTATTCAAGTGCATACTGGATATATTTTTGCTACATCCTTGAATTTTTATATTTTAGGAATTTTGTATAGTGTGATAACAGCCTTCCAGGAACTGGGTCACTGACCAGAAACTGAACACGAAGTCAGAGTGCAACACAAGCGCACACACACACACTTTGTCTTGCTAACCTTGTGAGGACTTTCCATTGACATGAATGACAATGAAAGACGGCTGCAGCTAATTAATGCTACACCTTTTCCTAACCCTAATCTTAATCTCAGTAACCTAAAGCAAGTGTTTTGGCTCTTTTGGTTTTTCAAATAAAAGTTGCAAATTTTGTAAAAACAAAAAACAACAATAAACAAAAAACAGAAGTCAAAGAAGTGAGGCCTGGAAAAACAGTCCTCACTTGTCAATATTCCAGGTTTTCCTGTCATCGTAGGGACATTTGGTATAGGAAGACAAGGGACACACACACACACACACAGACGCTTGGCAACACTGTGTATGTGGAATTCCCACTGACAAAATGGTTACTATAGCTTAGTAATACTACACCTGACCTTAACCCTAACCTCGGTAACCAAAAGGGCTTTTGTGTCAGTGAACAAGCTTTTTGTTTTTTCAAATAAAATTTTTTTGTCAATAAGCAGTTGGAGTTTTGTTGACCAAGAAAATGGCCCCAAAATCCAGAATGTCCAGTGTTCCTATGAGTACTCACAGGAACACTTGGGACATATGGTCCCAACATACTTGACATCTTTATGCTTGTCAGGGTCATGGGGACTTCCATAGTAGTTTTCTGAATTTTGCATGGCCCAGGTAAGCATGTACCTTGAACTGAGTGCAAGTACATCACAAGAGGTACTCTGTAGGGGCCGCTGTTACAGTGCCAGGGCATGATCTTCTCAAAACTGGTGCCCCCTCCCTCAGACAGAGTATAATCGTGTGTGTGTGTGTGTGTGTGTGTGTGTGTTTTATGTGTATGAATGTGATGATGATATAAGTAAGTCACTACAATATTAGACCAAATGGGTAGGTTTATTTGGGAAATCGGTACTGTTGTAAGGAGGCTCCAATACCCTGTTAGACTGCTTCTATCTTGGATACAAGATGAGATGCAGTTGGGCATGGAGGCATACAGGTTCTGTATGTTATCCTGCAGCAAATATGCCCACAGAGGTTGCAGCTGGGCCTGTAGATCCTGCACATTCATAGGTGACCAAACCTGGCATCCCAGCTGGTCCCATAAATGATCTATTGGCAATAAATCTGTCAACTGGGCAGGTCAAGGAAGTGTTGCAATCTGGCAGAGACGCTCATGGGAAACCCTTGGTGTGCTGGGGTGAGCATTATCCTGCTGATAAATGCCAGTTGGAAGCCCTGCCTTGAGAGACCACACATGTGGCCACAGGATGTCCATAATATATCGCTGAATTGTTAGTGTCCCTTGCATCACTACTAGGGGTAACTGACTGCCATATGCGATGTCTCCCCAGATCATCACCCCAGCGGAACCACTGCTGTTGGGAGCAGTGGTTCCGCTGGGGTGATGATCTGGGTAACAGCTAGGTAAGAATGCCTTAGATGATGGGCAATTCATCAAAAAGACTGTCCTGTTCTCTCAGTCCAATGATGCCCCCCCCACCAAAGTCTGTCAACTGGACAAAATGTCTTGGAGTGCATCATAGAGACATGTCTAGCATCAACTATCATGCACTAAGCGGTACATTACCCAAAATAAGCTTCTAAGAGCCTTTTTATAGGGCATCTGGAGAAGCACTTAAATGTTGCTCATTTGGGAAGACCCAGTGTCTAATCAGACCACACCTGTAATCATTTAGATATCTTCCTGAGACAGAACTGCATGTTGAGTTTTGTAGCAAACCGAGATTTCTATCTCTGTGTTATTTTCCACACACTCACTCACTAGTCACTAGGTACACTTTGCAAGTACTGGTTAAACCCCCTTTGACACCAGATAACTATGGTGGCATTTGCAAAGTCTGAACTTATTTAGAATCTCAGACTTTCTCTGTGAGACAGCTCACAGAATAGAGGGGTTTTTTTTGTTATTGTTGTTTTTTTTCCCTCTCTTTTTTAATGTAAGTTTTAAATAGAGCTAATGCAGAATATGTCTCAATACTACCTCATTATGGTTTGCGAGCTCAGTCTCAGCTCCTGGGCTCAGTCTCCTCTTGTCACGCAGAGTGGCTTCTTTTCCCTAATGAGGCCTCTGTGTCTTTCATAGTGATGGAAGAAGCTTTCATATATCCAGCATGAGGGTAGAGTTGCTCTCAGTCAGTCACAGTGCTAAATCTTTTCTCCGTCGTTATATTCAGGCTAAAACTTTCAGCTGTAGCGACACTGAAATGGGGAAAGGGGTTAGGGATGGGTTAGAACATCCTATTCTGTTTTACTGTTTTGGTGCACAGTGTATTATTATGAATAGACATGCATGAACAGATTATCAGATTAAAAAGTCATTCTTAAACAGTTAAGATGAGACTGTTCATATGAGGTCTGTAAAATCTGCCATGTTGAGAAGCTTGTAGGAACACAGGATTGGCAGGTTTTGGAACCTAATTCTATTGTTTGACTTAAAAATCTAACTACAGGATGATTCTTCAACTGAGGGCTCTTTTTATCTCATTAACTTGTGAAACATTATTAAAACTAAATTATTACCAATTTTATGCCAAGATAATGTTTACATGCTGTTAGAAATTCAGCTTCTCGGGAGACGGGATCTTCAGCATAGGAGTTTATCTACAAATACAGTGGATCATTTATGGGTACAGCTGCGTAGATCACCATTATGATTTTAGATACATCTTTTCATGGTTTATGTGCCATAGGTTTGACAGGAAGGGGTAAGAGAAAGTGGTGGAGATTAAAAAGGTGTGATGGTCATATGCTGGTGGAAGAGGTGTGATGTAGACCAAGGAAGTTGGTGGATAGAGAGTCATTTCAATATACAAAAGTTGTAGGGAGACAAGATGGGAAGCCAAGACATGTAGCGAACAGGGTGAGAGACAAGATGGGAAGAACAATGGTTGTCAGGATAGATGAAAGGGTGTGAGACAGTAACTACATTATTGTAAGTATTTTCTTTCAGTGTTTTGTGCTACAACTGAACTTGTATAGAATATAGCTTATATATTAAATCTAACTAATTTATAAATAATTAATAATGTATGTGTTGGTAATGGTGTTGCAGTAATGACAACTTTCATTTTTTCTGTAAATTCTTAAAACAAGTGCTCTAATGACTACAAAATCTAAGTTCCAATACATTTGTTAATCATTAGTGGTGTTTTTAGAGGCCAAACTTTTGCAGTTCATTAATTCATTCACTTTCTTTTCCACTTTAATCCTGGTCAGGGTCACATGGGAGCCGGTGCCTGGCTGGCAACACAGGGCACAAGGCAGGAACAACCGTAGACAGGGCACCAATCCATCATAGGGCACATACTCACACACCAGGGACACTTAAGAAACACCAATTAATCTAACACACATGTCTTTGGACTGTGGGAGGAATTCAAAGTACTCAGAGTAAACCCACACGGACATGGCAAAGTTCACTTGGGATTAATTTGCCTTTCCCTACAAACATCTAGAGTAGAATTAAAGTTATTTTTATCTTTAGGATCCATAGTTGGAATGCTAGTAATGTAATTTTTAGATTATTTATATTTATTATTTTGTTTAATATTGTTGTCAATATTTTACTAAAGTTGTAATGGGGGAAAAAAAATCTCACTGTTACGAGCACTTATTTTCACAGATTCAAATCCATAAATATGCCACCTGACCTTCATGTTGCAAGCCCCAATAGGGATTCAAACCCATTAAAACTGCTTCTAGCACCATAGCTGCTATAATCAAAAACTTCAATAAAATACTCTATTTAACAACATGTAGTTAATTCAACAATTCATCCTCAAACTGTATGGAGTAATGTATCAGTGTAGTCTATTTTTTTTTATATACTGTAAACATTCCATACAGATTTATAAATTATTGTAAAATATTAAACTAGCCCATCTGCAGTCTGTGAGTAATTGGGAGTTACACTGACATAATTTTTTGTTGTTTTGTTCTGCGATATATCACATTGAATTAGAAATATAAAGTGCAAAGTGTCAGCGTTAATTTAAAGGTTATTATCCTGCTGTGTGTCACTACATCATTAGTCCATGCACTGTAGAGACAAAATAGGTTTGGAGTTGATTGATTAGATGTGACATTTGCATCTGGACCTTGTTTCTGACTGTCAGCATGAGAGCAAATTATAGGACATGACAGTATAGCAGATGTCCAGGAGACTCAAAACCATAGACTAAACCAGGGGCGTTTCTAGATTGCTTGTAGTACTGGAGGCACAAAGAATTTAGAAAGGCACAGCTGTACTCCTCTGCTTGCCGAACAGTCATAGGGGCACAAGTGTGCATAAAAAAAGCAAGGCTTTTAAACACAAAACAGATTAAGTAATATAACCATTGCATTCATTTTGTTTATGCTTATCTCACTGATGTCTTTGCTAGTGTAATGAATGTCTTTGCTTTAGTGGTCTAATATGTACTTTTGGCAGGTTATACAGTAATAAGTGGCCAAAATATCTGAACTATCATTACCTTGTTTGACTTACAATTTACAATCCAAGCAACTGTGGGTTAAGGATTTTGCTCATTGACCCAACAGTGGCAGCTTGGCAGAGGTGGGATTTGAACCCTTGTCCAGAGTCCACTTAACTGCTAAGAATCACCTTTAAATATGATTTATGTCATACCTTGATGCTTTGGTTAGGTTTTAATTTAATTTCATGAATATTGCTTTGCATTAACTACATGCATAACTTTGTTGCACACTAACTTTTAGGACCCCGACTCAAGAAGAGACATTGAAATGGGAAAGAGCAATTCTTAACTCCACAAGCGCTGTGCCGGCTTCACCTACATATTACTAGAAGTGCTGAGCGCTAGTCATTTAACCTTTGTGAATTCATACTAGTAGTGCAGTGCTGGATTTACCTGCTTAAAGGTTTAGTGTTTAGAAGGTGATACTGCATTACCTGTTCTGGAAATTAGTGTTTCTCCAAGTGGACTTATTCCCTCTTGGTCATGTGCAGCAAGGGAGGTATGCCAATCTGTCTTCCGTAGTGCGTGTTTATATTTTGGTTCTACTGTGTGCGCGCGTGTGTCTGTGCGTGTGTGTGCGTGCGTGTGTGTGTGTGTGCGTATGTGTGCGCGTATGTGTGTGCGTGTGTGATCATTAATGTGTACTTGTAACTGTTGTGTATTTCCCGGATGGAGTGATGTGTATAATGGTTTAGGCTTCAGACACTGTGTAAATGGTAGCGTTCCACTTCTGATGCGTTTACATATAGTTTGCACACAGCTTTCTTTGTATTTACAATACAGTAGCATAAACAGTGACTATTGGTAATGTCTGGACAACCTGTATCACAGTACATAATGCGGCTGTTAAACTGTGCATACCTGTAAATCTTTTTCTTTTGAGAAAAACTCATTACATCTCTCAAATGTTAAATTATTAAATCATGAAGTTTTGCATATAATGAGCCAACTTTCTCCAAAATATATGTAAATAACTTAAAATTGCATATTTTAATTGGTTTAAATGGTGAAGAGTTTTAAATGTGAATACCTGTGTGGCTTGATGAGATAAGAATATTTTAATTTACCATTTATCATTAGTATATTTATTCTTAATTAAATATGATGCAATGTACAAGTAATTAAATGATTCCTGAAAATGCATTTTTGATTACTATCTTAAGCTTGTTTTGTCAGTTTATATTATAGTTTGTCAGATGAATATGTACACGCATTGTACCCGGCTGTGTATGTAGAGTACAATAGGGTAAAACAGGAAGCGAAGACAAGCCAAGAACTTTTTGTCATTGTTCTATAATAATGAGATGATGACAGTGCGTCGCCTTCAGTTTAGCACATTGTGTGCAATTAGTGTGTGCAATTAGCACATTTAGTGCAATTTGTGGTCTGTGGTAGCCTAGTGGTTAAAATACTGGAGTCTGAACCAGAAGGTCCAGGGTTCAAATCCCACCTCTGCCAAACTGCCACTGTTGGGTCCTTGAGCAAGACCCATAACCCTAAAATCTAATTGCTTGGATTGTAAGACTGTACCAATTGTAAGTCTCTCTGGATAAGGGCGTCTGCTAAATGCTATAAATGTAAATTCAGAATAAAAATCAATCAAATTATACTCTGCTTTTAGGCAAATGGATTAATACACATTGTTTTATGCGCTGCCCTGGTCTCACCTCCTTCTGCTGACCCATTTTCAGGTTTTGACACACTCTGAACAATTCTCTGTGTTGGGAGCTGTAAGCAGATGTCTGGTGTATTAGAGTTCGTAATTGAACTTGAGCGCTGTGTGTGGGCATTCGCTTTTGATCTTGCTCTTGTGAGGCGCTTGTGTTCTCAAAGCGCCATGTCTCTTGTGTTATAGCGCTCGAGCCGTAAACTTGTTTCATTGCTTTCTGGTTTCCCCACCGATCTTTTCCCGTCCTCACTGAAGCACTACTCTACTCTTCTTCCTTTTGATCAGTGTCTGACTTTCTTTCAAGTCACTTTGTTTGTTTACTGTTTTTGAGATCTTGTTGCTTTCTGTTCCTAATAGCACCTGTGGCATATTACAGATATTGCACTTACATTTACAGCATTTAGCAGATGCCCCTAGCTAGAGCGATTCACAACTCGTACAGTGTACAACAAGCAATTGAAGGCTAAGGGCCTTGCTCAAGGGCATCTTTCATACACAGTGGCAGTTCAAAGTGCTTTATATAAAGATTTGGCATTCATGTCATTTACCAGACGCCCTCATCCAGAGTGACTTACAACATATGCAGTCTTACAATCCAAGCAATTGTTGGTTAAGGGTCTTGCTCAAGGCTTGGCAGAGGTGGGATTTGAATCCTGGAACTTTTGGTCTGGAGTCCAGTACTTGACCGCTAGGCTGCAGTTCCCAGAGTACAGGTTTAGAGCTCTGTCATAGATGGATGAAAACAAGTTTTTAATCTGGATTCAACAATTTCTTTTGGCCCACATCTATTGGCCCACAAGAATTTGGCCCACATCTAAGATCTACTGGCAGTTTGTTCAAGCTGTATGCAGCGTAACACCTAAAGGCTGCTTTGACATATTTCCTTTGGACCCTGGGCTCGACCAGCTGGCTGGTGTCCATGGATCTAAGAAACTTAATCGGTTAATGTTCTTTAAACATCTCAGAGATGTGCTCTGGGCCAAAACCAGTCAGTGATTTACAGACTAGGAGCAGCACTTTAAGCTCTTTTCTGTATCTAGAGAGAAGCCAGTGTAAAGATTTTAGAAGTGGAGTAATGTGCTCTGATATCTTAGTCCTGGTTTAAACTAGCAGCAGCATTCTGAAAGGGCTGTAGCCATTTAATTTTTTTTTAGGGTGGGGCAGTCCGGTTAAGAGACCAATGCAATGGTTCACCCTATTGGAGATAAAAGCATGGATGAGCTTCTCTAGGTGTTGCAGTGACACCACCCCATGATTCTGGCTAGATTTTTAAGATGACACAAGGCTGTTTTGGTGATGGCTTTTATATGGCTAGTGAAAGTGAAATCTATTAGAACACTCAGATTTCTGATTTATTCTTTGAGCCCGACACTAATTCAGTAATACAAGTTCTCTTCCCAAAAGTGGTAAAGTGGCAGTGCTGGGAATTTAACCCTGGACTTTCTAGTCAATAGCCCTGAACACAGTTTGGTTATGAAACAGACTGACAGTTGCATTCCACACTCAGTGACTACCAGTAACTTTTATTTAGTCACTCCTGAGGGTGAGGCTTTAGTCTGTTAACTTTAAGCTTTATGTTCAAGAACCTAATTGGACAATTAGTAATGTCATTGGGCAACATCTCTGAACCAAGGAAAGGACACTTGCAAACCTCATAAATGTAAGAAAATAAAATACAAGCAGTTAGAACTGCCTGCCATACAAACATGAGCATCTATCTAGTCACTATCATTGTCAACAAGCAGTTTGGTCAGTTTATTACATTATGTTCAGTTTAAGTACTGCTGTATAAAATTGTCCGGAAATCAAAAGCTACTATGTCATGAGATGGAGTACAGAACTCGCTTTGGCTATCTGTCCATACAGTAAGAGCTCATTCTTCAAAAATATGTGGGAGCCCTGCTCGTAAATAGTCACTCTGACTTTATGTGCATAACCTAAAGCAAGTTCCATTAAGACACTGACCTCAAGTCCAATGGATGAATTGGGATGCTGACTACAGTGTAGGCCTTATTATCCAAATCAGTGTGACCTCAATAATGCTCTTGTGGAAGAATGTTAATGAATCCCTAAAGTCAAGTTCCAGAAGACAAAATCTGTTATAGCTAAAAAGGGAACCAAATGTATAGAAATGTTGATAATAGTTAAATGATGCTTTCAACAAGACGAGCCTAACCAGAAAACATTAGGACTTGACTATGCAAATCCCTTCCAGTCTTTCTTTGAACATTGTTTTTAAACATTTCAATAATTTTAGTAGATCAACAGTTTCTGAAATTCTCGAACCATGCCATCTAGCACCAACAACTACACTGTGTGCACAGTTATTAGGCAAGTGAGTATTTTGACTATAATCATATTTTCCAAATCAAAGCTGTATAAACTTGAATGCTTATTGGATTTAAGCATATAAGGTGATGTACATTTGTGTAATGAGGGTGGGTGTGGTCTAAGGAGATCAACACCCTGTCTCAAGGTGTGCATAATTATTAGGCCGCTTCTTTTCCTCAGGCAAAATGAGCTAAAAAAGATTTAGCTGACTCTGAAAAGTCAAAAATTGTAAAAAGTCTTTCAGAGGGATGCAGCGCTCTTTAAACTGCTAAGATATTGGGGCATGATCACAGAACCATCAAACGTTTCATTGCAAATGGTCAACATGGTTGAAAGAAATGTGTTGAAGGAAAAAAAGACAAATTAACTGCCAAAGATTTGAGAAGAATTAAACATTAAGCTAAAAGGAACCCATTACCCTCCAGTGCTGTCATATTCCAGAACTGCAACCTACCTGGAGTGCCCAGAAGTACAAGATGTTCAGTGTTCAGAGACATGGCCAAGGTAAGGAAGGCTGAAACCCGACAACCGCTGAACAAGACACATGATGAAATGTCAAAACTAGTCTGAAGACAGATTTTTCAAAGGTTTTATGGACTGATGAGATGACGGAGAAGATAGATGGGCCTGTGGCTAGATCAGTAACGGGCAAAGAGCCCCACTTTGACTGAGACGCCAGCAAGGTCGAGCTGGGGTACTGCTGTGGGCTGGTATTGTTAAAGATGAGCTAGTTGAACCTTTTATGAAAACCGACTGCCAATTTTTAGATACACTTTCTTCAAGCAGTGGTTCAGGAAAAAGTCTGCATCTTTCAAGAAGACCATGATTTTTATGCAGGACAGTGCTCCATCACATGCATCAAAGTTCTCCACTGTGTGGCTAGCCATTAAAGGCCTTAAAGATGAAAGAATAATGACATGGCTCCCTTCCTCAGCTGACCTAAACCCTGTTGAGAACTTGTGGGCCCTTCTTAAACAGGAGATTTATAGTGAAGGAAAACCGTACACCTTTCTGAACAGTGTCTGGAAGGCTGTGGTTGCTGCTGCACAAAAAGTTAATCATCAACAGATCAAGAACTGACAGACTCCATGAATGGAAGTCTTATGACTGTTCTTGAAAAGAAGGGTGGCTATATTGGTCACTGATGTTTTTGTAAGATATGTTTTTTTTTTTTTTTGTAAATTGAGTTGTTTGTTTATTATTCTCACTTTAACAGATGAAAATGTGAGATGGGAAAATTTTCATTTTTCATTTAGGTGCTTAATAATTCTGCATGCTAATCTCTCCCAAGAAAGAAAGACCCTAACTTTACTTAAATATTTATGTTTGAGGTTTATTAACATTTTGGATTGACCGAGAGCACTGTAGTGTTTGAAGAATAATGGAATGAATCCTCAAAAATAAAACTTGTTTAATAATTGCCATGTTCAAAGTGACTTCAAATCACATTTCTCCCCTTTCTGATGCTCTATTTGATTGGCTGATTAGACTTTTGTATTAACAAGCAGGTGAACAGGTGAACCCAATAAAGTGACTGGTGAGTGTATATGCCTTATGGCTTATAAGAACTAAATATACTGTTAATCAATAAAATCACGATTCCCATATTTACTGGTAATTGGATCAAGGAAGGTACTTCTATGTTTATTTAACAATTTCTTCACAGTGCCCTTTACACTCATATGTGAATGACTTTCAGTAACATAACACAAATCAGTGTGACACCTGTGCTGAGAATGGTCCATTCTTCAGGTAATATCTGTGGTGATTCACACCAAGTGGCTGCCAAACTACATAGAAACAGTTCAGTGACAGTCATTTACAATATGTGTGGTTATACCTGAGAAAGTAAACATTAAGTGTAGGCACAATGTGTCTAATAAACTGGGAATTTCACATATAATGCATGCATTCATTCTTATATGTAACAAATACATGTAAAAATCAATACAATAAATACAATAAATAAATACATGTTTCTATCTCAAAAGTAATGTCTGAAAGGAAACTCTGCTTCTGAAACCCAGAAGAAATGGCTCAAATGGCAGCTGATGCAATTTCATCATTAGAGTCAGTTTGCATTATAGAAAGCACTGAGGATATCTTCTGCATGCTGAGTCCATCTCACTCTTCCTGTTCTCTCCTTATCTTAGTCACAGAGTAGAATAAGATAAGCTGTGGGTCCAAGGCAGTACATTATTGTAGCAACACCACTATCTCCAAATGCTTTAGTATTTCATGTATAAATGTATATACCATGGTACTTCGGTTCTCATCCTTAATTTGTTACAGAAGGTTTGTCGGGTACTGAAAACAATGAGTACAGAGCAAAATTTTCCCATAAGGAATAATATAAATTGAATTCATCCATCCAGACTCCTAGAAAATCCACACTGTATGAGTATTATATACATTAATGGCATCTTATACATTAATGGAGTTGTATTGTACAGGTGCTCTCTGATTTACGAAGCCGATAGGTTCTGACAGATTCATCATGAGTTAAATATATTATAAACTGATGAGTTTAATATGGTCTGTACTGTATTATTGTGCCACTTATTATACATTAAGTCTTGCATTAACATACAGTTGGCCACAATCATTAATACAAAGCTTATTTTGTAGTTGAAAAATCTCATGTAGTTTAGTGAGTAATGGATTGAAAGTGAAAAGTAAAAGCAAAACACTTACTCTATTGATGAACTCTGGGTGCTAGCTGCTAATGCTAGCTGCTCATGGTGAAAGTCGGTTTTCCTTTGTTGGCTGTCATTACTGACCATTTTAGGACACATGGGGACTTGTTTGCACTAAGAATACAAAACTAGTAGATGTAAAAAAAAAAAAAAAAAGAAAATCATGATAAACACAGCGGAGATGGTCACACTTGTGAATCTGAATTACTGAGTCGCTGTGTACTGAATCGTGAATAGAGTTTCAGCTAAAACAAGTCACGAGGCTAAACTCATAAATGTTTAAGCAAGTGCAGGGCAAACATTGAGAACCGAGACAAAGTTTCTTAATCAAAATGCATCGAGAACCAAATTTGACAAGTTCGGAGGTGGTCGAGAGCTGAGGTCTGATTTAGTGGTTAAGGTACTGGACTCTGGACCAGAAGGACGAGGGTTCAAATCCCATCTCTGCCAAAGCTGCCACTGTTGGGTCCTTGAGCAAGACCCTTAACCCACAATTGCTTGGATTGTAAGACTGTACCAATTGTAAGTCGCTCTGGATAAGGGCGTATGCTAAATGCTGTAAATGTAAACGAATCAGGT
The DNA here is from genome assembly GCA_025084515.1 of Ancistrus triradiatus. Classification (NCBI taxonomy): domain Eukaryota; kingdom Metazoa; phylum Chordata; class Actinopteri; order Siluriformes; family Loricariidae; genus Ancistrus; species Ancistrus triradiatus. The sequence continues at coordinate 17,903 of JAJAGP010005032.1, read as the reverse complement.
TTTAATAGTATTTTTATGTGATTACTCAACCAGCCCTCTCTCCCTCAGATTCAAACCCTGCTAACTGCAGTAGTAAGAGAGTGTGTCACACCACAGCATCACCTTAGCATAGTGTGAAATTCTTAAATAAAAGTGATATTGTTTGAACACTTATTTCAGATTCTTCATTCATAAAATTACCGAAACTCTTTTCTAAATTTCCTTATGCTATCAGTTTGCATTCCATAGTGTTTGTGTTTAGGTTATATTGTCCTAATCATGATGTCATGATGAAATATTGTGCTAGTCTGAAGTCGCTGAATATAGTCACACCATCAGATTATTGGCTGTCATTTGTGAAACTGGCACTGCAAAAAATAAAAGGGTGTTCTATCTCACCTGAGTTCTGACAGCTGAACTGAATGATCGCTCAATAGTGGCAGTCATTAGCTGCCACACCTTTTTCGCTCTCCACATGATTGTTTCTTGTTCTGCACTGGTTCACCAGGTTTTGAGACTCTCAATGTTTGTGATCTGTAAGCATGTGCTTGGTGTATTGGAATTCGTAATTGATCTTGAATGCTTGACTAAAATGGGATGTTGACTCCAAACTGGGCCACCTTATCCAAATCATTAGTACCTCATTAATGCTCTTGCTGAAGAATGCAAATGGGACCCTAAAGTCAAGTTGCAGATTAAGCCAAAAGCTGTATAGTTAAGAAAGGAAAAAAAGTGGACCAAATTCATGTAAATGTTGATAATATTTAAAGATTACAATGTTTTAATATTTAATTATTATGGGTTTGAGTTAAATTATAGTATTTAGTGTTATAGGATGGTCAGTTGATGATAAACAACGGTTTTTATGATGTTCTTTCCTACTTAGACTATATAACAAAAGAAAAACAAGGTCACTGGAAACATGGTGATGTCGTTGGAATGCATACAAAGATGAGCTAAGCAAACGATGTCACAGTGTCCAATAACGGCTCATTAAGCCACGGCAATTGAATGTTTTTATGGCATTTAGTGCAATACGTGACACTGTGTTCAGGTCCTATTTTTCTTTCTAATCCTCTGTGAAATTGGCTTTTTTCCAGTCCAGTAACTACACAAAAAAATCAATAATTATTGGATTTAGACACATGCAGTAAATTCTTATAGGTGTGTTTTTAAAATATTTGACCTATGAAATACCTACCACCTGGTATTCACTGTAGGAAGCAACATTTTCTTTTTCATTTAATAATTACCAGTATGAGACACATTTTCACAAGTTATGCAGGTATCTCCGGCTTTACGATGTCCCCTCTGCCCCAACTGAATTTCAGTTTCCACTCCTTGCAGGTCCATTGAAGTTTCATTTCATGCTACACTAACCGCGTACAGTGAAAATGTCCCTCAGTACCGCTAAGTCCATAAAACGTTCAGAAACCGAGGTGAAAGCAAGCATTTTAAAGTCTTGAGGTGAATAATGTGATCTGTTTATTACAGATCTATATATTACACATGTACACACGTCTGTGCATGCATCCTGTGCTTTTTGGGATATACAGTTTGCAGCATTCAGAAGGCATCCTTATCCATAGTGACTTCTAACTGATAGTCTTACAATGTACAACCCACACAAAATGATTAAGTTAATATATCTTTAAGAGAAGACTTTCAAGTAGATTTTGGAATAGGACTGCGATCATTTGAGCCATAAAAACATTAGTTTGCTCCCTGACATGCAGTTGGTGTTTCAATCCACCCAGAAGATGCTAATATTCCATAACAAACTCTGGAAGCCATTACAGTAAGGATGTCACATGTCACTTCCTTGTGTCTTCTTGGGTTCCCTATAGGTACTCTGGCTTCCTTTCACATTCAAATAGCTTGCATTACGTCACTATAGTGGTGTCTCTCTAGCGTCCCAGAGTGCAAGTGTGTGGATGTGCCCTGTGATGGATTGGCAGCCTGCTTTGGTTTGGTTCCTGCCTTGCTCCCTGGGTTGCTAGGTAGTCTCAGCTTCCCACGACCCTGAATTGGCTTCAGGGAGTATGAAAATATATTCACGAATAACTTTATGCAGTAGGACATTATTATATAGGCCTTGCCAAATCTATAGCATGATTACTTTTCATCAAAGAAATGAATGCCCCCAGCCAAAAACATGAAAAATAGCCATAGACAATTATTCATCCTCCAGCAAACTAGAGCTGGCACCAGAATAGCCAAATACAGCATAATCTTGCCATTATTCAGACTGCCAGATGGTGAAGCATGATTAATTACTCTGGTGGACATTTTGAACAGCTCCAGGGTTCAATGAATGTGTTTTATGGTCCAATCTAGATGACACTTGTGATAATTGTGAATGTAGGCTTAGAAGCAGCTGCTTGACTTGGTTGCTTCCTGAAGGTTATAACTTGGTAAATACATTAAGTAAGTGTTTCAACTAATGACATTTATTATTTTTTATTTTTTTTTTTAGTAGTGGTCCTGTTTTGGAGATGTCTGACCCACCAATGATCTGTTCTTACTCCTAGATTCTAGACTCCTTTTCACAATAACAGGAAATAAAGTTGGCCAGAAATAACAAACTGATTTGTTGTAACTGACTTGGAATCAATCTTCTGGTATAACTCTAGGGTGTTTGTAGAGAGTCCATGGCCATATGATGTTATTACACTAGATTATGCCCTTTAGGGAGTTTTATTTTGAAAGAAACAAGGTTGGAGCAAGCCGTTAAAGTCAGTGAAGGGCAGGATTGGTATATGTAATTGTTAGTTGTGAAGTGTATGTGTGTGTGTGTGTGTGTGTGTGTGTGTGTGTGTGTGTGTGTGTGTGTGTATATGTATGTGTGTGTATATATATATATATATATATATATATATATATATATATATATATATACATGTGTGTGTGTGTGTGTGTGTGTGTGCGTGTGTCTGTATGTGTATGTATGTATGTATGTATGTATGTATGTATATGTACAGTGGGGCAACAACGTATCTAGTCAGCCACTGATTTGCAAGGTCTCCTACTTAGAAAGATGAGAAAGGTCTGTAATTTTCATCATAGCTACACTTCCACTATGAGAGACAAAATGAGAAAAAAAATCCAGGAAATCAAATTGAAGGATTTTTACAGAATTTAATTTTAAATCATGGTGGAAAATAAGTATTTGGTCACCCACAAACAAGCAAAATTTCTGGCTTTCACAGACTTGTAACTTCTTCTTTAAGAAGCTCTTTTGTCCTCCACTCATTACCTGTATTAATGGCACCTGTTTGATCTCGTTATCTGTATAAAAGACACCTGTCCACAGCCTCAAACTGTCAGACTATAAACTCAACCATGACCAAGACCGAAGAGGTGTTGAAGGACACCAGGAAGAAAATTGTAGACCTGCACCAGGCTGGGAAGAGTGAATCTACAATAGGCAAGCAGGTTGGTGTGAACAAAGTAACTGTGGGAGCAATTGTAAGAAAATGGAAGACATACAAGATTATTGATAATCTCCCTTGATCTGGGGCTCTACTGCAACATCTCATCTTGTGGGGTCAAAATGATCATGAGAACGGTGAGCAAAAATCCCAGAACTACACAGAGGGACCTGATGAATGACCTGCAGAGAGCTGGGACCAAAGTAACAAAGGCTACCATCAGTAACACACTACGCCTAGAGGAACTCAAATCCTGCAGTGCCAGGCGTGTCCCCCTGCTTAAGCCAGTACATGTCCAGGCCCGTCTGAAGTTTGCCAGAGAGCATATGGATGATCCAGAAGAGGATTGGGAGAATATCATGTGTTCAGATGAAACCAAAATAGAACCTTTTGGTAAAAACTCAATCGTCGTGTTTGGAGGAAGAAGAATGCTGAGTTGCATCCCAAGAACATCATACCTACTGGAGGTGGAAACATCATGCTTTGGGGCTGTTTTTCTGCAGAGGGGACAGGACAACTGATCCGTGTTAAGGGAAGAATGAACGGGGCCATGTATTGTGAAATTTTAAGCCAAAACCTCATTCCATCAGTGAGAGCATTGAAGTTGGAACGTGGCTGGGTCTTACAGCATGACAATGATCCCAAACACACCGCTCGGGCAACGAAGGAGTGGCTCTGTAAAAAGCATTTCAAGGTCCTGGAGTGGCCTAGCCAGTCTCCAGACCTCAACCCCATAGAACATTTGTGGAGGGAGTTGAAAGTCCGTGTTGTCCCAAAACATCTCTGGTCTAGAGGAGATCTGCATAGAGGAATGGGCTACAGTGTGTGCCAACCTGGTGAAGACTTACAGGAAATGTTTGACCTCTGTCATTGCCAACAAAGGTTATGTTACAGAGTATTCAGTTGAACTTTTGTTATTGACCAAATACTTATTTTCCACAATGTTTTACAGTTAAATTCTTTAAAAATCCCATAATGTGATTTCCTGAATTTTTTTCACAGTGTTGCTTCTTTTATGTTCTAAAATTTACACTGCTTGAAATATTCTTGCATGGAAAGTAAAGTATACTGAGTAAATCCTATATGAGTTTTAGCAGCTTTCATGTGAGTGGAATTTTAAGACAGCAGCCTACATCCATAGATGCCAAATGCACTTATTTTAAGTGACTTTGGTCTTATTTTTCTGTCAAGTTACTTACTGATATTCATGGGTTGCATTTTTTTGGGGCTTGTTTCTGTGTAGTTGCTTAATTGGGCCTGCTCCTAATATTTGGGTTTCTCTCCAATATAGCGGTCTAATAAAGCAAAACTGCTAGTTTCTCCTTTTGCATGTTTCATCCACAGCCCCTGTTCCCTCCTTCTCTTCAAACCTGCAACTACAATTCAGCACCACTGATGGTCCATCAATGATGTAGTTTCTTCTTTGCTACTTTAACAATGCTGTTACTCTTAAAAAAAAAGAATAATAATAATTACAAAAACAACATATATTTTTATATTAATACCAGGCTGTGATGCTAAGAAATTATTTTTTTCCAATAACAAGCAGGAGCAGCACTAGGCTGTAAGTTATTAATTTACTGGTGTGTGTGATGTCACAGAGGACCAGAAAAAGATGACAAGATATTTTTTGCCAAAATTGAGATGGTCTGTCAAAGGCCCAGTGTACCATTACTGATATAATGTATAATACTTGGCCAGTTCATTATATGCAGCATTTTTACTTACACTTTTTAAATTCATTTATTCATTCCTCATGTTTGTTGGCTAGTTGGTTTTGTTCAACTTCTTAAGAGTCGAAAGTCAAGTCAAGTCAAGTCAGATTTATTTATATAGCACTTTTTAGAATGGAGCATTGTCTGAAAGCAACTTTACAAGTTTAGATTATCTCCTAATAACTACGTCCAATCCCAAATTTAGCAAGCCTAGGGTGACAGTGGCAAGGAAAAACTCCCTGAGTTATAGGAAGAAACCTTAGGAGGACCAAGACTCAAAAAGGGACCCAACCTCCTTGGGCGGGCGTAGGATGGTAAATATAAGAGCGAAACTAAAGTTCATGGAGTCAAGTTCAATAAAACGGTGAAGTATGCACATTGAATTAAGTGGCGGGTATGATGGGGCTGGAGCTGATGAAGGAAAAGCAGCTTGAGTGGAGCTACAGCAGATGAAAGATGAACATCAATGTGTGGGGCTGGAAAATGCCGGAACACAGCTCGGAGCGGGAAAACAGAAAAGTGTTAAAGTTATTGATTAAGAGCCAGGTCTATTAACAATCACTGATGCCATGTCAATCATGAGGCCAAGTTGCATGAGACCCCGTCAGCATTACGCATAGCAGCATAAGTAAGAGGAGAACTGGTAGGGAAGGAAAAAAACAGCCAAGAGGGACACATGAGAACATTAGCAACCAACGGTCTCTGATCACCATAAGCTCTTTGACTTTGAACCCCAGGGCTTGCCCTTATTTCTAAGAGCAAGATGCATTGGTCGCAGGCTTTTGACTAGATTTAGACAGGTTGAATGGTTTGGGTGCTGGGGCCGGAGTTCTGGAAAGTCATGTGTCTGACCTGCCTCCTTGTCCGATAGCGGGAGGTCGATGGGCGGTCTGGCTGAACTAGGCTTCGGGCCTCGTGTGAATCTTGACTCATGCATCCTTGCCTTAGAATAGGCAGAGCTGGGGTTCATAGTCAAAAGAGTCTTATGGTGATCAGAGACGTTGGGTTGCTGTTCTTCGGCCGCCGTGGTTGCCAATTGTCTCAGTTGAAACTCTATCTTGGCTGTGTTGCCTACCAGTTCTCCCTTTCTAGCTTTTTAGCTATGCTGCTATAGCTAATGCGCCGGGGGTCTCATGCTACACTTGGCATCCGTGTTGACATGGAATCAGTGATTGTTAATAGGGACACTGTGCTCTTAATCAATAAACTAATTACCTTTTCTGTTTCTCTCCGAGCTGTGTTCCGGCACAGTTCGGCCCTACACATGATGTACATTCTGATGGAGCTCCACTGTGACATAATTCCCATTTTATTCGACCATGACTCCATGACTTTAGTTTCGTCTTAGATGTATCATTCATACCCCGGCCACGTAATGTCGATGTGCATACTTCACATTCTATTTCAAACTTTGAATCCATTGACTTTAGTTTTCAGTCTTAGATTTTTCTCTACGCCGCCAAGGAGGTTGGGGTCCCCTTTTTGACGTCTGGTCATCCCCAAGGTTTCTTTCCTGAACTAGGGAGTTGTTCCTTGCCACTGTCGCCCTAGGCTTGCTCAATTTGAGATTGGACGTAGTCGTAGGAGAAATCTAAACCGTTAAAGTTGCTTTGAGACAATGCTCCATGTAAAACGCGCTATATAAATAAATCGATTGACTTGACTTGAAATGAGTCAAGATAACGAGGACCGAAGCCCAGTTTTCAGCCCAGACCGCCCACTCGACACTCCCGTCCTAGCGGACAAGGCAGGCTGGTCAAGAATGCTCCAGACTCCGGCCCCAGTTGACCCAAGCCATTGCATCTGGTCTAAATCTAGTCAAAAGCTGTGTACAAGGTATGTCTTACTAGACTTAAACACTTGGAGAGTGTTTGAATCTCGAACTAAAGTGGGAAGTTTATTCCATATTGGGGGCCATGTATGAGTAAAGCCTTTCCCCCGCTGTGACTTTTTAATTCTAGGAAACAAAGAAGTCCTGCACCCTGCGAAACGAAGTAGACGAGTTTAGATTGTAAAAACTCTACAGAGTTCACTCAGATAATGGGGCCAGGCCCGGTAGAGCGTTATAGTTATAGAAGTATTGGTAATCAATGCGGGGAATTGTGGACTGGTAACAGTGCAGAGTGATGATAGAACAGGGAGGAGGAGAATATGATCAAAATTTTCTGAGAGTTAGCACTCGGCAGCTGCGTTCTGAAACTAACTGAAGTTTATTTTAAGATTTACTAGAGCATCCAGTAAGTAAGGCATACAGTAATCCAACCTGAAGGTTAATAAACGCGAGGAACAAGTTTTCTGCATTCATTAACAGAGAGGATGAGGATATCGAAGTTTAGCGAGTATACGTAATTGAGAAAGCAATTCGAGGTGATGCGCTAATGTGCGCATCCAAGAAGAGATCTTAATCAATGTGACCCCTAAATTTTTACAGACGTACTGGGCAATATGGACAGCCATCTAGATTTAGGATAGGATGTAGCCCAACCTGCTCTCACAGCCTTGGATCCCACTAATAGGAACCTCAGTTTATCTGAGTTAAGTAAGAGAAATTTAAATAACATCCAATTTTTTATTTCCTTTACACAGCCTCGATTTGTTGTTGTAAGGCTGTCATTAGGTTGGTGTTGATATGTAAGCTGTGTATCATCTGCCATAGCAGTGGAAATAATGCCATTGTTTACGATAATGAGCATAGTGGCAGCATGTTACAGAGAGATTATATAAACGCGGGCAAGCATGACCCCTGAGGCACGCCATTACTTCAATTTTGGAGAGCTTAGAACTTAGATTATTTATATGAACCCAAAACTGGTACCCGTCCGTTAAGTAGGTTTTAAACCCAAGAAAGTGCTGATCCCTTTATACATCAGTATGTTCTGTCTTTTAGTAAAACATTCAGATAATAGGGTCAAATGCTGACTTAAATCTAACAGAACAAGAAAAGAAACAATCCCTTATCTGAGGACATTAAACAAGTCATTTAGTACCCTAATTAATGCGTTTCAGTACTATGATGGGGGCCTGAAGCCGACTGAAATGTTTATAAATTTAATCTTTGGCCGAGGTTACGGCAGCAGTAGGATGCTGTAGACGGCTTTTCTAAGATTTTGGGGGGGGACAGAACAACGGTAGATTTCAAATTGGTCTATAATAGGATATCACACAAGGGTGAAGATTGGCTTTTTTAATCAGTGGTTTGATAACGGAAGACTTAAAGGATTTGGGCACATAACCTAAGGTAAGGGATGAATTTAAAATAACTAACACTGGCTCTATAACACTAGGTAATACTTGTTTGAGTAGACGTGTAGGAATTGGATCTAATAAACATGTTGATGACTTAGATGAGCTGATCAGTGTGGATAGTTCAGTATTAGTAATTGGGGTAAAAGATTCTAATCTTGATTTACAGCTCATTAAACAGATGTCTTCACTAGTGCTGCATCTGGAAGGTTGCTGAACAGTTTGGTGATGTGATGAGCATTGAGTTTTATGCCTAATGTTTTCTATCTTATTAAAGAAAGTCATGACATCATTACTGTTAAAATTACACAGAATGGGAGAGTCACTTTTTGTGGGGTTTTTTGTTAATTTGGAGACTGTATTTGTCACGACGGGTGCCGACCGGCAAGCAGGAGACGTGCGCAGGTTCAATGTATATAACCATGATGGTTTATTTAAATGATAGTGTAGCATAAGACAGGTGAAACCAAAACAATCTTAACAAATGCGGGCTTAACCGCAGAAAGAACACGCAACAGCCTAAAGCTGGCAACCTTGATAATGCGGGCTTTAACCGCCGAACAAACACGCAACAGCCTAAAGCTGGCAACCTAGATAATGCGGGCTTTAACCGCCGAACGAACACGCAACAGCCTAAAGCTGGCAACCTTGATAATGCGGGCTTTAACCGCCGAACAAACACGCAACAGCCTAAAGCTGGATACTTCAACAAAAGCAAGCTGTAAGCGCTGAATGCACACTAACCGTCATGACATTCCAAACGGGTGCTTTCCCCTCGATAATTCCCCGCGCCGAGGGGGAGCCGGGATGCTGTTTAAATAGTCATGCATACAGCTGCAAGTCATTACGGTAAGCATCCCAGCTTCTCCCTCGGCGGCTTTGCAAACCGGGTGGCGCAGCGATTGTCCAAGTCCCGATCGCCACCCGGCGACCAGGAGGAGCGTAACACCCCTGTCCATGGCGAACCGTGACAGTATTAAAGAGAAATCTTGGATTATTCTTATTTTTCTCTATGATTGAAGAGAAGTATGCAGCTTTAGCTTTAGTGAGGACATGCTTATACTCTGCCATGCTGTCTGTCACGCCGAGTGCCGACCGGCAAGCAGGAGACGTGCGCAGGTTCTATCATTAAGACCATGATGGCGTTTATTCAAGGGATAATATTCAAACACAAAAAGCAGCACCAAAACAAACCTTAACCAAAACGGGCTTTAACCGCCGAACGAATGCACATCAGCCTATAGCTGGTAACTAGAACTAAAGCAGGCTTTAACCGCCGAACGAATGCACAACAGCCTATAGCTGGTAACTAGAACTAAGGAAGGCTTTAACCGCCGAACGAATGCACAACAGCCTATAGCTGGTAACTGGAACTAAAGCAGGCTATAACCGCCGAACGAATGCACATCAGCCTATCGCTGGTGACTGGAACAAAAGCGGGCTTGAACTGCTGGACGAACTTACATGAGCTTAGCACTGAACACCGCAACAAAAGCGGGCTTGAACCGCCGGATGAACGTACCGTCCTGACATCGCGAAGGGAGCTTTCCCTCGATAATTCCCCGCGCCGAGGGGGAGCCGGGATGCTGTTTAAATAGTCCCTGATACCAGCTGTAAGTTCTTACTGGTAAGCAATCCAGCTTCTTCCTCGGCGGCTTTGGCAAAACGGGTGGCGCCAGCACAGCAATTTCCAAGGAGTCCAAATCGCCACCCGGCGACCAGGAGGCGCGAAAACCCCTTGTCCATGGAAACCGTGACATTAGCCCCCCCCAAGGGGCCCGAGACGGAGCCCGGGCCAGAAAAAAAAGGGCCCCCCACAACAGATCCCAATCGGCCCGTCAGGGGGCTTCCTCTCGGACGGAACCTGGGGGGAGGGGGGACCCGGGAAATGCGGCAAAGAACCAGGCTGCGGCCATCAAGCCTCGGGAGCCAGACGGCCCCCAAACAGGGGGTCTCTGGAGGACAAAGTAGAGTCGACGACGAAGAGGCAGACGGGCAGAAGCGCCGACGAGAGGCAGACGGGCAAAGAGCCGAAGACGAGAGGCAGACGGCAGAAACGGACGAGGCGGCAGTGCTTGGGCAGAGACGAGGCGGCCGTTGCTTGGCAGCAGAGACGAAGAGGCGGCCGTTGCTTGGCAGCAGAGACGACGAGGCGAGCTTGTGAGCAGGACGACAGGCCGACGCTTGTGAGCAGAGACGACGCGGCGACGCTTGTGAGAAGAGACGACGGAGGCGCCGTTGTGAGCGAGACGACGAGGCGGACAGCTTGTGAGCAGAGACGACGAGGCGAAGCTTGTGAGCAGAGACGACGAGGCGGACGCTGTGAGCAGGAGACGACGAGGCGACGCTTGTGGAGACAGAGAGACGAGGCGACGCCTGTGAGCAGAGACGAAGTGGCGACGGCCTGACAGCAGAGTGACGTGGCGACGCCTGACAGGCAGAGTCGACGTGGCGACGCCTGACAGCAGAGCGAGTGGCGACGCCTGACAAGCAGAGTCGACGTGGCGGACGCCTGACAGCAGAGCGAGTGGCGACGCCTGACAGATGAGTCGACGTGGCGACGCTTGACAGCAGAGCGACGTTGGCGGCCGCGCTTGACAGCCGAGTCGACGTTGGACGACGCTTGACAGCAGAGTCGTGGGACGACGTTGTTGTGGCTGCAGAAGCGGAGTCGGGACGACGGTGGCTGAGAGGGAGTCGTGGGACGACGTGTGGCTGGCTGCAGAGCGGAAGTCGTGGGACGAAGGTGGGTTGCAGAGCGGGATCGTGGACGAAGTGTGGCGCAGAGCGGGTCGTGGACGACGTGTGGCTGCAGGAGCGGAGGAGTCGTGACGACGTGTGGCTTGCAGAGCGGAGTGTGGACGACGGTGTGGTGCAGAGCGGAGTCTGGAACGACGTGTGGCTGCAGAGCGGAGAGTGGACGACGTGTGTGGCTGGCAGAGCGGAGTCGGGACGAGTGTGGCTGCAGAGCGGGTCGTGGAGAGTTGTGGCTGCAGAGCGGAGTGTGGACGAAGTGTGGCTGAGAGCGGGAGTCGTGGACGACGTGGGCCTGCAGAGCGGGAGTCGTGGACGGACGGTGGCTGCAGAGCGGAGTGTGGACGGACGGTGGCTGCAGAGCTGAGTCGTGGAGACGTGTGGCTGCAGAGCTGAGTCGTGGACGGCGTGTGCTTGCAGAGTGAGTCATGGAGACGTGATGCTGACAGCAGGGTCAACGACGTTGATGCTTGACAGCAGGGTCACCGACGTGATATGCTTGACAGCAGGGGTTCAACGACGTGATGCTTGACAGACGGGTCAACGACGTGATGCTTGAAGCAGGGTCAAACCGACGTGATGCTGACAGCAGGGTCAACGGGACGTGATTGCTGACAAGCAGGGGTCAACGACGTGATGCTTGACAGCAGGGTCAACGACGTGATGATGACAGCAGGGTAAACGACGTGATTGCTTGACAAGGCAGGGTCAACGACGTGATGTTGACAAGCAGGGTCAACGACGTGATGCTTGACAGCAGGGTCAACGACGTGATGCTTGAAGAGGTTCAACGAGTGATGCTTGACAGCAGGGTCAAACGAGTGATGCTTGACAGCAGGGGTCAACGACGTGAGGCTTGACAGCAGGGTCAACGAAGTGATGCTTGACAGCAGGGTCAACGACGTGATGCTTGAAAGCAGGGTCAACGAGGTGTGCTTGACAGCAGGAGTCAACGAACGTGATGCTTGACAGCACGGGTCAACGACGTGATGTTGTCAGCAGGGTCAACGAAGTGGATCAGGGCGGACTTAAGAAGGGTGCTCCCTGGAGGGCGGCCCCTGGAACTTCTACAGAGAGGACGGGACCAGGCACGAATATCCGTGGACCGGATGGGCCACGAAGTTGTACGTGGCTCAGGGTTGGGCACGGGGGTCCGTGGTGCAGGACTGGGCACGAGTGTCCATGGTGCAGGACTGGGAACGCGTGTCCGTGGTGCTGGTGTTGGCACCTACCCTCGAGTCCATCACACCATAACGCACGCTATAGACCCAACTTACACGGCTAGGACGGTCCGAATAACAAATCTCCACAACTGGAGGTCAAACTACAGGATGAGGTGTGGTCTGAATCACCAGACTCTACTGTGGTAACGGATTTGATTATCAGGAACGGAGACAAGGACGCTCGCCTGCCACCTGGCCAGTTCCCTCCGGCAATTCAGGGTTGAGAGTTTCTCGCAAACTGGCGCATGGGGTCACCTGGCACGGCACGAAAACCAGTCAGCAAGGGCCCTCAAAATACCAGGCTGATCAGAGTAGCAGGACTAAATGCCTCCCAAAGGCTCTAAAAAAGTTGAAGGCAAGTACCAGTTTCTCGCTTGACCGGTTATTGCAACGCCCCATCGCAACGCTGGCCCCGTTCAAACGCCAGTAGTAACGAAAAACACCCGCTACATACTCGGAAAACCAAAGAAGCTTAGACCGCATGTAGTGGGAACATTGGACCCAAAAAGACCGTATTTTTGAGGGGGCGTCACCATCCTATTCATCGGGTACGGGTCCGGGCACCCTTGTCTAATTGAACCGGGAGGTTTTTGGGGTAAAGGTAGGTGGTAACGCCAGAAATGCCGTCTCCATGTGTGGCGGGGAAATTCGTTCACGACGAGGTGCGACGGCAAGCAGGGGACGTGCGCAAGGTTCTATCATTAAGACCATGATGGGTTTATTCAAGGGATCAATATTCAAACAACAACAAAAGCAGCACCAAACAAACCTAAACCAAAAACGGGCTTTCCTGTAACCGCCGAACGAATGCCCAACATCAGCTATAGCTGGTAACTAGAACTAAAGCAAGGCTTTACCGCCGAAGAAATGACAAACAGATATAGCTGGTAACTAGAACTAAGGAAGGCTTTAACCGAAGAACGAATGCACAACAGCCTATAGCTGGTAACTGGAACTAAGCAGGCTATAACCGCCGAACGAATGGTACATCCAGCCTATCGCTGGTGGACTGGAACAAAGCGGGCGGGAACTGCTATTGACGAACTTTAATGAGCTTAGCACTGAACACCGCAAACAAAGCGGGCTTGAACCGCCGTGGAGACGTTACCGTCCTGACATCGCGAAAGGAGCTTTCCCTCGATAATTCCCCGCGCCGAGGGGGAGCCGGGATGCTGTTTAAATAGTCCTGTATACAGCTGTAAGTCATTACGGTAAGCATCCCAGCTTCTCCCTCGGCGGCTTTGCAAACCGGGTGGCGCAGCAATTGTCCAAGTCCAAATCGCCACCCGGCGACCAGGAGGCGCGTAACACCCCTGTCCATGGCAAACCGTGACACTGTCCCTCCAAGCAATCTTAAACACCTCCAATTTACTATGTCTCCACTTGCACTCTAGATGTCGTGTTCTTTGCTTTAAGGTACGGGTGTGGTCATTATTATTTCTTTGATACAGTGGTGGCATCAGCCATCTTTTACGGAGTGGTATGCTGGGGCAGCAGCATCTCTACAGCAGACAGGAAGAGACTTGATAAACTTATTAAGAGGGCCAGCTCTGTCCTGGGGAGCCCCTTAGACCCGGTGCAGGTGGTGGGAGAGAGAAGGATGTTAACCAAGCTAGCATCCATGCTGGAGAACGACTCCCACCCCATGCATGAGACTTTGGAAGCACTGGGTAGCTCCTTCAGTGACAGGCTACTTCACCCCAAATGTGGGAAGGAGCGCTATCGCAGGTCCTTCCTTTCGGCTGCTGTAAGACTGTACAATCAGCACTGCTCCAAACTCACACACTCACTGTAATTTACTAATCAAAATCACAGTGTGCAATATTTTTCTCCTAAGTGCAATCGTTTGTAATTATTTGTTTTTATTAGTGGAATCTTGCTATATGCTTAACTGTATGCGTGTTAGCAATGCATGGTGCAGAAATCACTGAATCCATTGGTTGGAAATAATTTTTAGATAATGCTGGGAATATTTCTCAAAATATTGTCTTCTGCCCCGGGTGAGGCAGAAGACAAACACAGACAGCCAGAACTGGAACAGCAGGCCTTCTTGACAGGCCATCACCCCTGAAGCTGGGGCAGTATGAGCCTTCACCATGCCAAATATGGAGCATAAATCAGACACACAATCCAGAGTAATGAAACAAGTTTCTTTTGGTAATACACTGGTTTCCAGTGCTGGTTCATATCCTGCCTCTTGTGAGGTAGGTTCTGCTGGCCAGACTTAGTCTGAGTTCCTGGCAAGTTTGGCTGGTAAAATGACTATCCAGTGTTTAGAGAGATGGCTCTCGAACCGTCAGAATGTGAGCAATGCTGTCCTGTAATACGAGTAAAACATACAAGACTGTCTTAAAAGTGATAATGTTAATAGCAAGGGCAAAGTGAAAAGATCTGACTATGTATGCGTTAATGTCAGGTTTTTATGCCTTATACTTTGAGTCACATTTTGAATCTGATGATAAATGCTGTGACTGAGCAACACCTACAGTAATACCCTCCAAGATTGACATCCATTATGGGCAAAGAGGGGGATGCTCAGTCACTTACCATTTAGCAGTTGTGTTTGAGGCTTGTATCTTATCCCTCCAATTTGAGTGATTTATATCCAATCTGTATTTTACACATGGTTTTCTTATTGTTTAGAAAAATAGCTAGTCTGCAAGTATTCTGAAATATGGCTAGACTTCACACATATGCATGCATTTCACATAAAGCATAATTTAAACAGGATCTGACTGGTTATGGTGGCACTTACGCTGGCACTAAATGATGCCTGACTGCGGCAGTCAGTTCCATTCGTCACGGCTTTGCAGCCACCCAAAGCTGGCACAGGGGTCGGAGATAAGCCGTGACACCTGTCACAAGTGATGAATAGGTGTGGGAAGTAGATCTGCTGTTTGATCCATGTGTTTACATGCTTAGCATCAGCCAGATGTCAGCGTGACATGGCCAGAGTAAAACAGGCTGCTTTAGATGAGTCAGAGTTCTGCACAAAAGTCCATTTACAACCACTCTGCAAGAACCTAATGGAGAGTGCCCACGTATCGCTTCTGTCAACACTTGCTGTGCTTCTTAAATAAATACTGCCAGATATCGCATGGGTGTCATTTAACACATAGTAGAGAGAGAACTCTGGCTTTACAAAGAAGGGAAAAAGTAAGTACAGGATTTTATACCACAAAGATGATGATGATTCATATTCTTAATTGTATTTGTTGCCAGCTGGATCACAATGGTGGAATGACTTTTCCTAGGAGTACACATTTATGAGACTAATCTTATTACTGTAAACAAATCATTGATTGGTAAAATTGACACAATTTTACAATCCAAGCAATTGTGGGTTAAGGGCCTTGCTCAAGGAAACAACAGTGGGAGCCTGGCAGAGGTGGGTTTTGAACCTTGGACTGTCTGGTCCATAGTCCAGTACCTTAACCGCAAGGTCACCACAGTCCCAGGTGATGAAAAGAAAATGAGACTCATTGGGCCAGCGTTCAGTTCTGAGAATCGCATGCCTACTGTAGATGCTTTTAATGGTGGACAGCGGTTAGCCTGGAGAGCAGTCTGACCACTAGGGAGCACTACTGTAAATAAGTTGTTGTGAGGTTCTAGGTTGACAGACAAGAACCGCTCCAACAAGGAATAACTAGGCCGATTCAGCGTATTCAGTGGAAAAGCAGTCAGTTGATTTATTGCTATAAATCAACTGTGGTCCTTCTGGTCCATAGTCCAGTACCTTAACCACTTGACTACTAAAGTCCCAAGTTGCTCATACAATAAAGCATATACTGGTTGAAAGCTCCAGTAATAACAATATAAGAAAGAACTACTACAAATAAACTGATATAAAAGATCCATTCAGAAATACCACTCCCTAGAAAATACTGGACTTCCTTGAACAACTTGAGTTAAAGCACCAGTATTTAGTTTTTAACCACTGACTTCAATGTTGTCCTAGAGAAATACTCCCATTGAGTGTATGCCATGTATATAGCCAGCCATATTGTGCTGAAATGGCAAGAAATAAAAATTGCTAACTAACATACCATACCATACACATTTGTAATGAGAAAATCATTGCTATAAGTTATTTGGTCTGTCTGTGTGTGGGTTTAATATAATGGATGAATGGTGAATAAAATGAGATTGTGTATATACAATGCAGAGAACTCTAGGTATAAAAATCAGTTCGTTTCCGAACACAGCATGCTATTGACTGGATATTAGTCATTGCTGTAGCATGACCCAGCTCCGAAATGAGCCCTAGCATTGGTGGTAGTTTGCTGTTCCCTTTGTTATGACACATGGGGTTAAGGCTGATGGCAAATTGTATAGTAATTGTGTAATCACCACAGGGTGTACATAGAAGGTAGGCAGGTGTACTTAATAAAGGGATAGCTTGGTATTAGTCACCTCATAGTTTGTAGACCAGGATTTTATAAGCCGCGAACATCACATTATATAAGAATACTTCTGATGCTCCACCATTACAGCACCCCTATTAATTTGTTTCACCCTGACTTGTTTATTACAAAGGATTTATAAATAGAAGGCATGGAACACTTTACACTCTGGCAATAAGTGTCCTACTTATCCATATTGTGCACGCATGGAAACTCTGATATAAAGTATACAAGGTGTTCTAACATGGGTGATGTTACTGTATAAATGATTAGTATGCACACCTATAATGTAGATGTACTTGTGGTTATGTAGGTATAACACTTAATTAAGTAATTAAGTAATTAATTAAGTAATTAAGTAATTAATTAATTAGCATTAATCTGTACTTCTGACCCCACGATGCTTTTGGCTGGATATTTGTGGTTGCTGTGCTCTGATTCACCCCAAAAATAATGACATCTAATCAGTGGTGATCCAGCATTGGTCGCCATTCATTGACAGGGAGAATTTTATATATAAAAAGTGCACTCTTATTGGTGTCACTCTTAAAATAACTTGAGTTCAGGTAGATATACCTACAGTAATAAACTGACAATCCAAAGCAGCCGCTAGATTGCTCAGGCAGGGTATTTCTAGTGCCGGTCCCAAGCCCGGATAAATGGTGAGGGTTGCGTCAGGAAGGGCATCCGGTGTAAAACATTTGCTAAATCTTGTATGCGAGTTCATAATAATTTCACCATACCGGATTGGTCGTGGCCCGGGTTAACAACGACCGCCACTGGTACTGGTAGCAAACAGGGTACCAGCGGAAATTGGACTACTGTTTGCCGAAGACGAAGAGGAGGGAAGCGTGTGAGGAGACAGAGAGAAATCAGGAGGTGTCAGAATATAGCACTGAGGGTAGCAACCCTAAATGTAGGGATGATGACAGGGAAAGGTAGAGAGCTGGCTGATATGATGCAGAGGAGAAAGGTCGATGTTTTGTGTGTGCAGGAGACAAAGTGGAAGGGTAGCAAGGCTCGATGCATTGGTGCAGGGTTTAAACTGTTCTACCATGGTGTGGATAGGAAGAGAAATAGAGTTGGTGTGGTCCTGAAGGAGGACTATGTAAAGAATGTCGTTGAGGTGAAAAGGGTGTCAGATAGGATAATATG
>JAJAGP010005031.1:0-39023 GCA_025084515.1 Ancistrus triradiatus | reverse complement strand
CAGAGGGAGATACAGCGATCACGCTACAATCGCATAACTTAAGATAGTTGAATATGATAGAAATAGATTCGCTCGCAGAAAGTTTAGCGCTGTAGCGTTCTACTGTTTAAAATACGTAACAGGTTCACATTCGCAGATATTCACATCTACTATAGGATACGCTAACTGTACTGTACCATGTTATTCCTGTTATTCCTGTAGTCACTGCTTCAGGTGAGCACTTTGTTAAGGTTTTATTATTCCTGTAGTCACTGCTTCAGGTGAGCACTTTGTTAAGGTTTTATCTGTTTCAATTTTACACAGTCTTGTATTACGTCTGTACTTTTAAATGTTTCTATTTTTTTTATCTTAGTATTTTATCATTGATATTTATTATACTTTTATTTATTCTTTTGTTGTAAATTCTCTTGCTTGTGTAAAGCACTTTGTAAAATGTTTTGAAAACTACTTAATAAAACTTATTTATATTATTATCACCGTTATGGCCGAATTTATGTTTAACATTTAGGTTTATGTTTATAAATAAGTTCCAACACTCCTAAATCAATTCTGTTCAGTATTATCAAGCCTGTTTTAGGTGTAGTTTAAAACGTACTGTACCCACAGACTTTATGATTTTCCTAATCCGAGCCCTTAAACGTGTAGCTCACAGATTCTATATATTTTGTTTATTTTATGTATTTCTAAATGACCTTTCTCAAAATCTATCATATACTAAACTCATTTGCTGGTTTAATATAGGAAATCTCATATTTTCAACAAATAGATAGGTAGAATGGGACAGTTTTGAACAGTTCATATTTTCTGTCACCCTTTACTATAATATTAATATCCATAAATTACAATATCTGTATAATCCATTGATAATATATACTAGCATAATATTTAAATGCTTAGGTTTTATTTTTCACAAGTTAGCAATAACAATGATGATTTATCAACACAAATGTAAATTATGCTTCTTCAACCAACTAATCAAACTCCAAATATTTTAAAGAATATTTAGGGCAAGATTTCCCTTGTACTTTTTGTGGTTCATTCATAAACGCACTTTTTTCGTACTACACTTCTATAATTATCAACGTGTCGTGTGTTACTTTATTTTTCCTATGATTACATCTACCTTTATTAAGTTGGTTCTTATATTAAATAATTAATATATCTTAGTTTTACATCCTCTAATAATGCACTCTGTTTTAAACCCTTTCCACTTTACTTAAATATCTCTGTAATGTATTTTATTTTTATTTCCGTCCAGTTTCACACACACAAATCAAACACACACAGAGCTGCAGCTCAACTCAGTCGCTCAAGGTCGGACTCACAAAAGTCTCTCGCACCCACACTCAGATATCGCTCCTAGTTTACTAACCCTTAACCATTACACATTAAACACAGAAACCACTTAAACATTACCCATTAAACACAGAATTAACTAAATTGTGGGACGAGTGCAGCCAGAAATCCCCATGCCTCATCACTTAAAATTACTGCGCATCCCATTTATCATTCCATTTCCATAAAAACAAAAACTACGGGACGGCTTAGCTGTTTTTCCAAGCATCCGTCAAAACCCTTCCAGTCCTTATCTAACTGGGCTCCGCGCACTTCGGCGGGAGAACTAGCACCCAAGTCACGGCTCTAGATGGCATCAGACATCTAAAATAATGAAATCCCCGTAACAGCCCCCTAATGCTATGTAAACAACGCAAGGTTATGCTATGTAAGCAACACGGTTAGTTACGCGGGCCAAGGGATTTCTCCAAAGGACTTGTGATCACGGCAGCCGCCAGTTCTCACAAATCCCTATTATCACTACTGGTATTATCTTATATAATTGCCAAGCCTTTGAAACACGCCTTGCGCTCGTTCTGAACCTCCCGCAAACACTCTCAAATACTGGCCGTCTCTTACTTTATCTCTTTAATTCCCTTATCTCTATTATTCTTACCTCTTTTAAGTCTGTACCTGCTCAAGGGCCCTACAAACGCATATGACATGACATACAACACATAACATAAATATTGCCTGCCTCTCCATCTACAAAAATTTATCCCTTAATTTTACAGGGTTCTTAATACTTTGGAGTTTGACTTAAATTTAGTTTAGACACCTCTTACCATCCAGCTTCAAGACAACATCTCCAAACAAGCACAGAAATAGTAAGCATAAATAGCCTACCTGTGGCCACTTTCTGTAGTTGTCTGGAGACGAATCCTCGGCTGGAATGCGGTGTTTTTATTGTTGCTCATCTCCAAATCCCCTCCTCGTCGCCACTTTATCTGTCGTGGTTTTTTTACAGAATGCATGCTGCTCACTTAATCAAAAATCACACTCAAGCCGAATTAAAGTTTCAGTGGAGAAGCAGACAATTTTATTGCAAGCAATAAAGGACATCCTCACACCACAGCAGCGGTGCGAAGAAGCCGAAGAGCCACAAATCTCTGTCCGTTATATACAACTCAGTCAAGGTCAAACATTATGTCATCATTTTGCCAACTTTTAGAACACCTGCTGCCCAGGTGCCCCACCCTTATTCCACCCTTCTTTCCCTCCTCTCAGTCATCATAACCTATAGCCCAGATTTTTCGACCTTTAGCCCAGATTTTAGTTTCAGCATCAAATTTCTACATAAAAATTGTATTCAATTCTTACATAATTATATTAAATCCAGATCATGATTAATCTCTGTGACCATGTAAATGCTTTAAACTAACACTTTAACATCAAAAATATAGTTATTCATCATATGCACTTATAGAATAAAATGACCACTTGGAATAAATTTGCTTATTAATCAAATTACAAATGATTGAGTAATTATACACATGAACATGTGAAATAACCCAAATTACTGGAGTTTAGAGCAAGTCTCTGTTTAAAAAATCTTACTCACACATACCCACACTTCGCAAAACTGGTGAACACTTTCAAGGCCAAAGAACATTCTGTACTTTCCCAGCTAAGGGTGAGACTTAGTTTGAACGAGTGACATCACCACAATTAGAAATGCAAATATATAACATGTAAATAATTATATGGGTACAAAACTGTGTGGCCCCCGCAGCCACAAAGGCACATGTGTCCAACAAATCCTCGACAGACCTCATTGTACTTAGCTATATTCATCTTTCCCTCTACTAGGACTAGATGCCCCTGTCCCCCTGCTGCAAAACATCCCCACAACATAATGCTGCCACTGCCATGCTTCACTGTAGGTATGGCATTAAACAGCTGATGAGTGGTGCCTGGTTTCCTTCAGATGTGGCACTTGGTATTCAGGCCAAAAAGTAAAATTTTGGTTTCTTCATAACAGAGAATCTTGTTGGTTTGAGAGTCCTCTAGGTGTCTTTTGGCAAACTCCAAGAGGGCTGTCATGACATGAATTGCTAACTGTGGGACCTTATAAAGGCAGGTGTTGGCAATTCCTAATCATGTCCAATCAATTGAATTTACCACAGCTGGACTCCAATTATGTTGTAGAAACATCTCAAGCAGTATCACTGAATATAAAATAAACCTCAACTCACTTTTGGGTGCTATATCATAGGGTGTGCACACTTGTGCACATATGATATTTTGATATTTGATATGATAACTACATTTTGATTTTTAATAAATTAGCACAAATGTCTAAAAACTTGCTTTCAGTTTGTCAATTTAAACCAATTTGTGTAGAATTATGTGACAAAAAATGAATCTATTGTAGAAGTCTGTAACATAAAACGTGGAGAACTGAAAGAGGTGTGCAGACTTTCTGGCTTGATTGTATGTACATTTTCCACAAAATGGGAGCACAGCGGAAAAAAAAACCAAAATTCACTGTCTTTGCCACTGCCTTTATCCACTGCCACTGTCTTTGACACTGCCTATATGACAAAGAAAATACTTGAACTTGGCAGGGTAATTTTTCTTTGTTGTTGTTTGTAAGTGTTTGTTGACAAACTGGATATTCTCTACCTAGCCTCAAAGACTCTTTGTGGACTCCTTTTGTGGATACTGTAACACATCCTGCAACACATTCCAAAAAATGTTGGGACAGGGACAATTTAGGTCTAGTAATGAGGTAATAAAACTAAATTATTATGCAATTTCAAACATTTGATGTCAACAGGTGATTATAATCATGTGTTCCAACTTTTTCTGATTTGGGGGAGTACAATTACAGACTGTAGTCCACCACTAGGGAGTTTTTCCTTGCCACTGTCGCCCTAGGCTTGCTCAATTTGGGATTGGACGTAGTTATTAGGAGATAATCTAAACTTGTAAATTTGCTTTGAGACAATGCTCCATTGTAAAAAGCGCTATATAAATAAATCTGACTTGACTGTTTCTCAACATACTTTGTTTGTCACCTTTACTCTGTTCTTTAATGGTCAGGACCACCACAGATAGGTACTAGCGCTGTGAAGCGTGAGGTAAGGTTGGTAGGGAGACAGATAGAGTAGGTTGAGATTTATTTCGCCTTTTCATTTCACCTGCTCGAGCCACTCTCTATCTGCTCCTCCCTCCCTCGCGCTTCCTCAGCGCCACGCGCCGATCGGAGCTGCACATTCGCTGCCTTTTGCAAACACACACCGAGACTCACCTTTCTTTGTTATTTATTTATTTTGTATTTATTTAATTCAGTTTATTTATTTCATTTCATTTTAGTTCATTAATACCATCTGGAGCTAACTGCATTTGGGTCCCAAAACCTTCTTATTTAGTTTTGACGGTTTGCCATCGTTTTTATATGGCGAACCATAACAGATATTCTCCCAATCCACTTCTGGATCATCTATATGCTCTCTGGCAAACTTCAGACGGGCCTGGACATGGCTTAAGCAGGGGGTCACGCCTGGCACTGCAGGATTTGAGTCTCTTTTGGCATAGTGTGTTACTGATGGTAGCCGTGTTACATTGGTCCCAGCTCTCTGCAGGTCATTCATCAGGTCCCTTCATGTAGTTCAGAGATTTTTGCTCACCTCATCTCATAATCATTTTGACCCCATGGGATGAGATCTTGCGTGGAGCCTCAGGTCAAGGGAGATTATCAATGGTCTTGTATGTCTTACAATTGCTCCCACAGTTGATTTATTCACACCAACCTACTTGCTTATTGTAGATTCACTCTTCCCAGCCTTGTGCAGGTCTACAATTTTCTTCCTGGTGTCCTTAAACAGCTCTTTGGTCTTGGCCATGGTTGAGTTTGGAGTCTGACTGTTTGAGGCTGTGGACAGGTGTCTTTTATACAGATAAGGAGGTCAAACAGGTGCCATTAATACAGGTAATGAGTGGAGGACAGAAGAGCTTCTTAAAGAAGTTGTTACAGGTCTGTGAGAGCCAGAAATCTTGCTAGTTTGTGGGTGACCAAATACTTATTTCCCACCATGATTTACAATTATTAAATTCTTAAAAAATCCTACAATGTGATTTCCTGGATTTTTTTTCTCATTTTGTCTCTCATAGTTTGAAGTGTACCTATGATGAAAATTACCGACCTCTCTCACTTTCTAAGTAGGTGAACTTGCACAATCAGTGGCTGACTAAATAACCTTTTTGCCCCACTGTATGCTGCCTTCAAATCAATATCTTTTCCAGGGATGTGTTTGTGGCATTGGTATCAACAAGATAAAGGTGCAAAACAAGCCAAATCAGCAAAAGTTCTGAAATATGCAAATTCCTTCCAGTCTTTCTTTGAGGAATATTGTTTCAAAACATCTCAATAATTTTCTTACACATTTGTTGATAAACTGGAGATCCTCTGCCCTGTCTTTACTTCTCAAAGTCTCAGCCTTTTGTGGATACTGCTTTTGTACCAAATCATGATTATAATGACATTACCTGTTTGAAATCACACCACTATTTTTTTCTTTACTTCAATACTAGCCCTGAATTTTCCCTGTCCCAACTTTTTTGAAATGTGTTGTAGACCTAAAATGCTGGAATGGATGTTTATTAACAAATGAATTGAAGTTGAAATATATTTGGTTCATACTGTCTTCAATTAAATCTATGTCAAATAAAATGTAACAAACACTTCATATATTTTTGTTTATTTGCATTTTCCATACTGTCCCAACTTTTTCTGATTTGGGCTTGTAAATTCAAAAATATAGAATGCCTAAGACTTTTGAATAATACTATGTACACTCATTGACAAAAAAATAAAGCACCTAGATAGAAATTTTGGATTTATTGGATGCATGCAGTTAGGCAGATATGTAAATGATTACAGGTGTTGTCTGATTACACACTGGGTCTTGCCACAAGAAGGCATAAAATTGTTTCCCTCGCTGCCCTATAAAAAGGCTCTAAGTGGCAGTGAAATATTTCTTTGCTGTGCTCCCATTTTGTGCAAGATACATTATTTGAACAGTGTGCCTGAGTTCATAGTTTCTGGGTTTGTAGGGCAATGAGGCAGTAAAATGAGAGGTAGTAAAGCACATTATATACCTGTGAGTGTACATCATAATAGTAATAATAATGGAAATGTAGTGCAAATAATAAATATAAGTATATAAATATAATATAAATATATAAAATATATAAAATATGTAAATATAAGTTTGTATACAGATGTGCAATAAAGGAATTATATAAATAACATATATAGTTATATAGTTTATGTATAATATGTGAGTCTTTCCACCGAACGGATACTCTTAAATGATTTTTTTTCTATAGTTTTTAAAAACTGAATCTAACAACACAGTTTACACTTTAAATATTCATAATGAGCATTGGTCTATCACAGACAACTATATTTAATTTTTACATTGTTTCTCCCATTACTGTAACAGGACTGAGTTTTCAGCACAGAATTTGCAAATACATAAAATTTAGTCACATGGAATCCACACTAATAGCATTGGGACACTGAGCAAAAAAATTATAATAAACAAATAACGTCTAAAAATAATGATTAAAATAAATTATTATGGATTTCTCATGAAAAAATATTCAAGGCATAGACTGGATAATGAAGTGACACAAAAATGCATAAAACAAGAGTTCTGAAGTGTCATTTTAGTCCCCACTTTCTCGCTTTTTTTCTTCTATCATTACTTCTAAATTAGGTTTCTAACCGATGTTCAATTCAGTTCATTAAGAGATTGGTCACTGTGTAAAAAAAAAAAATCATATTTTTGTGTAACTGCTTTTGTCACTAAGTTGCATTTTTCATACTATTTAAACATCAGCAGTCTAAAAATCAGAATCAAACACAAATATGAAGGGTCTATTTAGTTATCATGAAGCATGCTTGGAGCTTCTCAAAAGCCTACTTTGAAAATACATATGTTAAGTACTAATGAGAGAGAACAAGCAATTTGCCAATGCACACAGGCACTGGATGGGAAATGTCTATTTATAACCAACAACATCTGTTCTGAAAGATGGGATTAGAAAATATCCTGTTAAAAAGTTTTCTTTCTCCAAATTTGACTTGATCACTTCACAGGCCTTTCATCCATAGGCTGTTAAAATAATGGGCACTGGGATGTTATGTTAGACTTCTCGTAATAGGTCATGAAATATATAACCATACAGTATATATGGTAAGACTCATAGTGCTGCATACACATTGTAAACAGTTCTTGACTTATAAAGGACATGATGTGTCTGTTCTATCTGGTGACTGAAAGGATTTTTGGGTGAGTTTGCATATTTTTCCCATGTTTGCATAGGTTTCCTCCCACTTTCCAAATAAATGCTTTAGGTCGACCAGAGCCTCTAAAATGTCCCATTGTGAGTGAGTGTGTTTGCCTTTACCATATGATGGGCTGGTATGTGTTTGGTTTGTTCCTGCCTTGTGCTCTGTGCTACTGATTAGGCCCCTGATACCTGGAAACCAGAATTAGAATAAGTGGTTAAGAAAATGAATGAATCAATGAACAAACTTTCTATGTGCACCTGTGTGTGTGTGGCAGTGGGTCACATTTTAGAAAAAAGGTTTTGTGAACTCCAGTGAAGTAGTAAACAGTGCCAAAAACCAACATGTGCTGTGTCCCTGGGAAAGATGCCAAGGTAACAACATCAAGGCAGCTTATTCACACACATGATTTGAGTGCACTGAATTTATGTTCCCTTAATTTTCCACCCAAGTCTCTTAGATATATGACTGCACCTGACTACAGCAGGCTAGGTGCTTTACAGCCACTGGCTAATATTGATATTTTAAACAGAAGAGATACTGAAAGAAATAAGACAATGGGAACATTGTAATAGGATGCACAGCCTTCTCAACAGAAGAGGCAAAACATCATTCGTTATATCCTTTAAAAAACACTGTTGTACTGTTTGGCACATGATCGATACTCACATTGGGCCATAATTATAAATAATTAACTCAAATAACTTCACTGTGACTTCATAAGGTAGGTAAAAAGTATTTATTATGTGTGTAATTTATTTGATGTTGTAAATGGGATGTATACAATCTGACCTACAACCATTACCAACCATTACATTGTAACAGTAAACTTAGGATGGCACAGAAAGAAAGCCTCTGTGAAGTTGTTTTTATATAGATATATCCAACTATTGAACACTTTAGTGAAACAGTTGCAATATTTTGATGACTCTACTATAAATAACAGCTTACTGAGTTTGAAATCACACAATGGGCCAGGCAGAACCTCAGCATTAATTGTATTTCCAATCAACAATGCAATAATGAGGAAACATTATTAAACATTTTCCTTGGAGTAGGTGTCCTGCAAACATCACACCATGAGCAAACTGTGTAATGCTGATGGAGGTGAAAAAACATCCAAAGTGTATTTGAAAAGATGGAAATGGTGTTCACAGAAGAACGAAAAAGGTTGACTTTTACTACCATATTCTTCTGTATTATTGCTTGTAGCATTAGTACTAGTATACAGTTGGCTACAATATAGATACCTAAGTCTAGCCATATGAATGTTTTTATCAGCCCATGCAAGGTAGAAAGAATCCCACACTGTTGAGACTGTGCCCACTTGCCCCTTTGTTCTTATCTAAGGTATGTTAAGAAACCTATTACGTATCGTGCTCAGAAAAACGCATAGTGTGATGTTTAGAAGGGCAGAGTGACACAAACAGGTCACCCTCAGACCTTGGGGTTTTAACACTTGAAATACCTAATGCATGATAGGCTACTTTAAGGAATGGCAATCTGAAAATATGATGAATACCATGAGAGAGTTTTCTGAGAACATCAGCTGTGAAGTGTCTTATTTCATTTTAATAAGGTTTTATACCTGGTCAGATGTAGGATAAAACTGGATGGTCAGCTATCACAACAGTGTTGAAAGAATTAGTGTAAAACTGGTTGGAAGAACAACATCATGGACACCAGATATGTCACAACAGTACTATAAACGATGGTCAAAATCAAACTTGCAATTGACACGTGTAAGTAACAGTGTTTAATGCCCGGTCTCCCTGTCTCATTGCCAGCTTAATGGCTGAACACTAATGCCATATAAGACCTGAATAACTGCAAGCAATTAAAGAAGGGGCAAAGGGAACTGCATGCTCTAAATATTTGGAGCAAAGTTGCTTTAAAGACAGCAGAAACAACTCGGTTACAGTGGGCTAAGCACTTCCTTCTCAAGGCTGTAGATGATTCAAATGGTGATATGAATAAACATCCATTCCTGCAACATATTCCAAAAAATGTGGGAATAGTAAAGCATTTGCCACTTTGTAATGTTGCCATTCCTTCTCATAACACTTAAAAGAAGTTTCGGCACCGAGGATATCAAGCGATGAAGTGTTTCAGGTGTTATTTTGTCCCATTCCTCCAGCAAACACATCTTAAGGTACAACAGTACAGCCCTGTCTTTGTCACATTTTTCATTTCAAAATTCTCCACACATTCTCTACTGAGAACAGGTCAGGACTGCAGACAGGTGTGTCCAGTACCCATACCCACTTCTTCCTCACCCATGCCTTTGTAATGTGTGCAGCATGTGGTTTTGCATGGACGTCCCTTGAAAACATGTCATCTTGAAGGCACAATGACAAGGGCACTGATACAACCTTTGCCTTCGCTTTTGTTTACGTTCTTGCTCCAAGTGCGTTTGTTTACTTTCCACTCCCTCCACATGCATTCTGTTTTTGTATTGGCATGCGGCGTGCTTATGTGTTGCTGTGCTTTTCCCGCAGATCATTGGCTGTGCCTGTCAGTTCACACTCCGCCTCAGTTTCCCCACCTGCTCCAGATTCCAGCTCATCACCAGACCTCCATAAAACCCCGGATCACGCTGCCAAAGATTGCTAGAATGTTCGTTGACGTACCTGGTATCTGTTTATTCACGTTTTTGAATCACGCTCTGATCTTGTCTAGCTTAATATCTAACCTCACCTTGTTCATGTTTATGCTCTCTAGTCTTGTCTCGTACCTGATAAGACATTAGCTTAGCATGTTAGCCGCTAGCTACTCTGTGGTCTTGTTATCTTTTGTTCGGCTATTATGCCAGGTTTTGTGTACCTTGTTTTTCACAAGGACCTCCCTGTGTTGCTGCTCACGGACCCTGCGTGTTCCAGCCCTGTCTCGAGACCCCGCACAGGGAAGCCCGCTGCAAGCCGCCGCCTCCACGTTCCGTTGGCCGCGGGTAGTTTCTTGTCTGTTTCACCCAGCTCTGTAGTGCTTAATAAATACCCGCTTTTTTTGCTACGTCATGTCTTGTCCTGTCTTTGGGTTCTGTAGTGGGTTCCAGCCATAAATTGTGTAGGGGATCCTAGATCCCCCGTAACACAACCCCAAACCATAACAGACCCTGGCTTTTGGAATTGTTGCTGAAAACATTTCTTCTGAAAAAGATCTGAAATACTGATTGGTATGTTTCCACTGTGTGATGGTTCATCCCAGATGCTTCCGATCCCAGAGAAGCAGATGCCGCTTCTGTAAAACATGGTAAAGTTTTAAGTGGCGTTGGAGATCATGGAGGGGTTCAAGTTTGAGTTTTTGGTTTAGTCCTTTCCATTTATGAGCTAAAATTCCTCCAGATTCCTTGAATTGTTTAATGATATCATGTACTGTAGAGAGAAAAAATATGGAAATCACTTCCAAGCTTTCTTTGAGGTGCATTGTTTTAAACATTTCAAAAATGTTTTAAACATTTGTTGACAAACTGGAGATCCTCTGCCATCTTTGGTCCTCAAAGACCCAGCCAGGTTACTGCTTTTGTACCATATCATGATCATAATCACCTGTTGACATCACCTGTTTGAAATCACTTCATTTCATTAGGAAGCGCGTAGAAAATGTGCTAGCATTAAGACAGCAGGCTCCAGCACGCATGTGCCAATAAGTGCGCCGCTAATGACGAGACACACCTGCCGTTGTACCTACATAAGACGGCCTATAAGCGGCGCCTTTCATTGCACCTTTTAGTTGATTGAAATATTGTTACACTGCATGGGAAATCGCTAGGGACAGACAGTTAACACTGTCTCTTTGTATGGAAGAAGTGTGGTAGTTTCGGACTCTTTGTTTCCACCGCAATTTATCCTCCGGCCTGCCTATGCTATGTCACCATCGTTGTCGCGGTGACGCGAGGCCTGTTCTTATTCCCTAAGCATTCATTCATTATTCTCTGTGTTTGTGTGTTTGCACCGTTCGCATTGCTGCCTTTATTAGTGCCGCTTTGTTTCACTCTCACAAGCCTAGCTCATCACCAATGCTTGAGCCTCTTTGACTCGCAAATTGTTTTTTGAGTCAACTCTGACTCCCAAGTTGACGCTTCCGAATGAGTCGCTTTCGTTTTCGCTTCGCACTTGCCACATCGCTGTTGAGTGCTGTTAGTGACGTTTTTGTTCTACTATAAGCGCTGTGTTCTCGTGGCATTCAGTTCCTATCCTCGCACTTGATTATTTATATATATATATATATATATATATATATATATATATATATATATATATATATATCATACACATAGATATATATATATATATTATATATTAATTTTTACACATACATTTACATACACTTGCACACATTTTTACCCTATTAGTAAACATTTTTTTAACCTCATTACTAGCCCTAAATTACCCCTGTTTCAACTTTTTTGTGTTGCAGACATGAAATGCAGGAATGGTTGTATTGTATTTTAACAAATGAAATAAGATAAAACATGAAATATATTGGGTTCATACTGTCTGCAATGAAATAAAAGTCATAAATGTAAGACACACTGCGTATTTTTTAAATTTTAACTTTTTTTTGCTTTGGGGATATCTACTTTAGTGATCCAAGCCTGGATGGGAGGGACATGCAGACTCCACACAGAAACAACCCAGGCTACTCCACTCAGAGATTGAACCCAGGGCCTTGTTACCATGGGGAGGCAGTGCTACCCACCTCGCCGCTGTGCTATCCCCACTGGTAGTGTGCACATTCTTTTGAAAGCTCGGACTGAGTAGAGAAGATATCTCCAGGCTTGGAAAGACCGACTCCATCACTGTTTGTCAATAAAAGCAGGGCAGATTGCCAAGCTTAGCTGACACTTTTCAATGCACATGTACACTCTGAGACATATATAGTCTGCCTGCCTTTATCCCATTCTTTGGGCTCTGTATTGAAGAACATAATAAAACCAGGTAATTCAACTGAAACTAGCTGGTGTTCAGGACTAGGATTTAGCTTTTTACACTTAAAGAATCCGAAGGTATTAGTTTGAATATTTGTTACAGCTTTATTCTGCAAAGGTCATCGGGTGGCATGTGTGTTGCCCTCTTTGTGAGCCAGTGCACTGTGCAGTTAGTCCACTAATCCAGACTCCCTTCACCTCAGGTCACAGGAGGATAGAATGTGCCACCTTTGGAAGTCACTTATAAGCCAAGGGATAAGGCTGATAGCTTCAACTCCCTCCCTATGTCTTTCACACTGTCTGCCTCTCATGCACTTTCTCACTGACAGATTGTATTGTTACAGTCTTGGCTTCACTCCTACATTTCAGTTAAAAGAAGTGTGTCTTATTGAATTTCATCATGAAGTGATAGAGCCCCAAAAGGCTACTATTACCCTGAGGGGTCACGGGCATGCCTGCGACACACACATACTCTCCTTCTATCCCTCATTGTTTTATTATTTTCAAATAAAACAATCAAAAATAGCCATTTGGCAGAGACCAGCTTAGAACAGTCTTAAGCAGTAGAATACTTAAAGTTCCCCTTATTCTCCTTCAAGGGAAAAGTCATCCCATTACTCTTTACTGTCAGGTGAGCTGCAGGTTAACATATTAGCAATGAAAGTGAATAGCAAAGTTACGTTAAATTCTTTTAGACATGCACTTGTACCTGGGGGTTTACTATATATGGGTTATATGTGAACAAACTGGCACACTGTAAATACTCTGGAGACTGACAAATAATTCCAAAAGCACTAGATCTAGTACAGTTCAGCTTAGTTACTTGGTGAACAAATGCTGATACATTTACACTTTCACATTTAGTAGCTGTTCTTATCCTGAGCAACTTACAACTGATACAGTTTTAAGGGCCTTGTACAAGGACCGAACAGTGGCAGCTTGGTAGAAATGTGATTTTAACTCTTGTCCTTCCACAGTCCAGTACCTTAACCATTAAGCCAGCACAGTCCCATTGATAATACATTGCTGATGACAATAGTTTGATTACTGATACATTATTACAACCCCAAATCAGAAACATTTGGGACAGAATGGAAACGTATGTTATGCTTTGCGAAGGGCTGCCCAGGTAACCCTCCAGGTGTGGCGGCAACGGTGCAGGTGACGGGCAACAGAAGGCACCGCGATGTCGATCTCCTGGTCAGGGAAGAGCGGTGGGCAGTAACCCAGCGACGCTTCGAATGGGGAGAGACCCGTTGCTGAGTTGACCAGGGTATTGTGCGCCAGCCCAGGCTAACTGTGTGCTCCACCTTGGCCGATAGGCAGCACAGAGTGGCCTCGATCTCCTGATTCGCTCTCTCGACCTGTCCGTTGGATTCCAGATGAAACCCGGAAGAGAGGCTCACCTTGGCCCCCAGGGCCTTACAGAAGGCCCTCCACACCTGGGATATAAATTGAGGTCCTCTGTCTGAAACTATGTTGACCGGGATGCCGTGGATCTTAAATACCTGATTGAAGAGAATCCTAGCCAGCTCTGAGGCTGTGGGGAGTTTTGGCAGAGTGATGAGCTTGACCGCCTTCGAGAAGCAATCCACGACCGTTAGGATGACAGTGTTACCTTCAGAGGAGGGGTGTCCGGTGACAAAGTCGGTGGCGATGTGAGACCAGGGCCTCCCAGGTGTGGAAAGAGGTTGGAGTAGGCCCGTGGGGGGCTGGTGAGAGGCCTTATTGCAGTTGCAGGTGGGACAGGTGGCCACAAACTCCCGGGCGTGGGCATCCATAGAGGGCCACCAAAAATCTCATTGGAGGAGCTTCAGGGTCCGATGATAGCCTGGGTGGCCGGCAAAACGGGAGTCGTGGGCCCACTGTAGGGCCGCTGTCCGGGCCGAAGAGGGCACGAAGAGGTGGTTGGTGGGTCCACCCCCAGGGTCGGGCTCGCCTCGCTGTGCCTTGCGGATAGTCTGCTGAATCTCCCAGGTGAGATGACCGACCAGGCAGTCGGTAGGCAGGATGGTCTCTTCGGCCTCTATGTGGCCCTCGGAGGCGAACTGGCGAGACAGGGCATGAGGTTTGATGTTACGGGACCCTGGGCGGAAGGTCAGGGAGAAATTAAACCTGCCGAAGAAGAGGACCGACCTGGCTTGTCGAGAGTTGATGCGTTTGGCCGACCGGATGTACTCCAGGTTCCGGTGGTTGGTCCAGATGATAAAGGGCTGCTCTACGCCTTCGGAGCCAGTGCCTCCACTCCTCGAGGGCCAATTTGACCGCCAACAGTTCCCGGTTGCCGACGTCATAATTCCGTTCAGCGGGAGAAAGACGTCGGGAGAAGGCGGCACAGGGTAGGTAGTAGGTAGTCCGGGGCCACGCATTGGGACAGAACGGCCCCCACGCCGGTGTCCGAGGTGTCCACCTCCACAACAAACTGCCATTTGGGATCTGGTTGGACGAGGATCGGGGCCCTGGTGAACAGTTTCTTCAGCCGGAGGAATGCTTGGTTGGCTTCGACGGTCCATAGAAAGGCGGTCTTAGCGGAGGTGAGCCGAGTGAGTGGGGCCGCCACCTTGCTGTAATCAAGTATGAAGCGGCGGTAAAAGTTGGCGAACCCGAGTATCTGCTGAAGATCCTTCCGCCCTGGGGGTGTGGGCCACTCTGCAACGGCACGGACCTTGGCCGAGTCAGCCTTGATGCTCCCCCTCTGAATAATGAATCCGAGAAAGGATACCGAGTCCACATGGAACTCAGACGTCTCAGCCTTGACGAAGAGCTTGTTCTCCAGCAATCTGCTCAGCACCTGTCTGATGTGCTTCTCATGTTCGTCATTGAGCGAGAGAAGATGAGGATATCATCCAGATATACAAACACGAACCTGTTGAGAAAGTCCCGAAGCACGTCATTTACCAGGGCCTGGAAGACCGCGGGGGCATTGGAGAGGCCAAAGGGCATCACCTGGTATTCGAAGTGCCCCAGAGGAGTGTTGAACGCGGTCTTCCATCTGTCACCCTCCCGAATGTGCACCAGGTGATAGGCGTTCCTGAGATCCAGCGTGGAGAACACGACTGCACCCTGGAGGAGGTCGAAGGCGGAATTAAGCAGTGAAAGAGGGTAGCGATTCTGCTTCGAGATGCTGTTGAGTGCCCCAGTAGTCGATGCACGGCCGGAGGGAGCCGTCCTTCTTGGTGACGAAAAAAACCCCGGCCCCCAGAGGAGATGAGGAGGGTCGGATAAGGCCGGTATCGAGGGACTCCGCAACATAGGCCTCCATAGCCTCCCTCTCCTCCTGGGAGAGCTGATAGAGGCGACCAGAGGGTAGAGGGGCTCCCGGGAGCAGGTCGATTGCGCAGTCGTAAGGCCTGTGTAGAGGAAGCGACTTTGCCTGATCCCTATTGAATACCGCCTGGAGGTTGTGGACCCCTAGACTTACTGACGAGTGGCGTCTTTTGACCGAGCCATGCAGGAGTCGACTGAATGGCCCGCCTGGCCACAGTAGAGGCAGAGGCCCTCCCTCCTGCGCCAAGAGCGTTCAATGGTGGTCAGACGGGCGTGCCCCAGTTGCATGGGCTTGGGTTCGTCGCAGTAGTCGGAGCAAGGGGGCCCCAATTGGGGAGGATCCTCCGCAGCGGGTCTGGTGCGGGAGGATGAGGAGCCTTGTTGAAGGCTGAAGAGGTGACTCAACGCTGTTTCGCCATGACTAGGGTGGTCAAAAACCGCCCTGAACCGAAGAACAAAATTGTCGTACGAGAGGTTCTCTAAACTCCTCTGGGCAAACGTGGCCTCAGCCCACGTTAGGGCCGTACCCCAAAGGAGGCCGATAACGTAGAAGACCTTACTGGCATGAGTCGAAAAAGCCATAGAGCGCTGCTGAAACACCAGACCGCACTGCAGAAGAAATCCCTGACACCTTGCCTGGTCCCCATCATACGGTTCAGGATGAGTAATGGGGGTGAGTTCCGTGCTGACGTGACCCGGTAGATGGTCCGGGGAGGCTTCCACTGACGGAGGCAGCCCAGTCGGAGGGTTCAGAGGGGAAGAGGTGTCTTGGGCATTGCTGGTGGCTGAAGGTGTCTGGCTCCCAGCAGCAAGCGGGGTGACCTGAGGAGAGCTAAGAAAAAGACGGTTAAGTTTAGTGTTAATCACATTAACCTGGTTTAATAAACGGTTGGACTCCAGAAGTGAATTCAGCAATTTGTCGTGTTGCTGAAGCCAAGCGTGCTGCCGATTTAAGGCCATCCCGAACGGGAGTGGGCCAACTGTCTTTTGATCCGCGGGTTCCATGTTGGCCAGAATATGCTGTTATGTGGGATCTTGGATCCCACAGGTAATTTATGGAGAACCCAAAATGCGGATCAAAAGACAGGCTTGACAACGACGTGACGTGAAAAAAGATTTATTGCAATACTTAATAGTGAGAAGTAGAGTGTCTGTGAGTGCGCTGGAGCGATCTCGCGTCGAGTCCAGGAAGCTGGACGAGCAAACGGAAAGGACGGCATGGTCTGAGTGCAGCAGCAGTGGAGGTCTTGCTTCCAGCGGGGAACCAGGAGGATGGAGAGAGAGAGACTTTATTTGTTAATAAACACCCAATCCTGCATATCAGGCCTGCAACACATTCCAAAAAAAGTTAGGATGTGGCAATTTATGGCTGGTAATGAGGTAAAAAACTAAATAATTATGTGTTTTCAAACTGATGATGTCAACAAGTGATTATATCCATGATTTAGTACAAAAGCAGTATCTTAGACACAAGGTTGCAGGAATCAGTAGCAGGTTTATTAGCAGGTAAACAAAGCTCATAGTCAAAAAACAGTCCAACGTCGGTAACCAGATAATGCAGATCAAGCCGTGCGTCAATCAGACGGGCGAAAACAAAAACAGTAGTCGTAGCTGTAATCCAAAGTTCGTAACACTGAAATACCAATAATCGCTATGTATAAAGAATGCTCGGAAACTCAGTGGGAACAACGAGACCTCGCGGTGAGTTACTGAACCCGGGCGCCTTTTAAAGATGGTCGACTACTGGAAGCTGCGCGGCCTAACACTCAGGCGACGACGCTCTCTGGCGGTGCAGAGGAGAATCCACCGCCGGCATGACAGTATCCACAAAAGGCTGAGTCTTTGAGGAGTAAAGATGGGCAGATGATCAACAATTGTGTAAGAAAATTATTTAAATGTTTATAAACAATGTTCCTCAAAGAAAGACTGGAAGGGATTCCATCATCTTGAAGGAATTAATGTTGTTCTAAAATCTCAGTGCACGTTTCTGCATTAATGCTGCCATCACAGAACTGAAAATGACCTTTGCCAAGGGCACTGACCCAACCCCATACCATGACAGACCCTGGCTTTTGTACTTGTAGAAATCAGCAGAAATCAAGACCCATCAGACCAAGCAATGTTTTATCCGTTTTTCTGTTGTTAAATTTTGGTGAGCTTGTGCATCTTATCTTAGGTAGGCTCTATGTCTATAGTATGTACTTTGCTATAACCAACCTCTATTGAAACCCAGCGGCTTGTTTAATGCTATGCTTATTTAACTGATTTTTTTTTTGCCAAAACACCAGGTGTCTAAGAAAAAATAGAAGAACTTTCACCATTGACCTTACTCTATCATGAAGCAGTTAAAACATTTTATGTGCGTATGGTATAAAAATGGGGCTAAACCACAGGTGAAAAATTTAAAGCCCCTTTTCAATTCATCTTTTTGTTAGTAATTTTGCAGCAACAAAAAATAACCACACAGCTGATCCAGAGGACCATGTTAATCCATGCACTTTTTTCATGATGAGCTTAAGAATGTTTGACTGTTTAATGAGTGATACATTCTGTCATCAATATGAGGATTCTAGTCATCCCTCAAGTTGAAAAAGTACCTTAAACTAGAACCCCAAGTTCTATCTTATTGATTTGAGAAATATGGTGTGATTAGTGCAACTGCCTAACATCCATGTTAAGCTGCACTCATTGTGCTTCAGCCATCTGTCCTCATATACTGCTAGTTACATTAATAGTGAATCCAGACTAAGGGTGTTCTTTTGTAGGCTAGAACTAGGGAGATGCGGATCGAGAGAATCACATTCACTTGATAACAGTTTATTTATTTCTTCTTCATTTTTCTTTTCAAATTTTCTTGTAAAATTTAGACGCTGTGACAGAACATTTCTTCAGAAGCCATGATACATTCCTAATGTATGGATAATCATGAATGCAAACTAATGAAATTATTCTTGAAGTCAGTAGCTTGAGATGGATTTAGACCAACAGACCAACTACCAATTGGTTTAAACTAAAGATCTACAGCTGCTTTGTGAATAAGGAGAATGCAATATATCATGGTCAGTGAAAGGAACAGCCAGGGTACCTGAAGCCAACCCGGTGCTTTTCCAGACACTGAAAGAGGTTAATAGGACAGACAGACCCACTTAGTCATATCTTGTCAACTGCCATCAGTTCTAATGCATATCACATGTATTAGAGCTCAACAGGCTAGTGCTGGGGAATGCTGACTGAATGAATCTGAGGTAAATACTGGCCTCAGGACTGTGGAAACATGCTATAGCAAATCATTTCGCCATATGTTTGAGGGTATATGCAGAGAATCCTTTTGGAGAAATGTCAAATAGTAACATCGAGTCAATATCTAACTAAAAGAGAAATCCTGGAAATACTGTATATTTCCACAGATTCAAAGAACAGTCTTTATTATGTGTGTGGTGTTTATGCGCGTGTTTATGTGTGTGATTATGGGACTGTGGCGACCTAGCAGTTAAGGTACTGGACTATGGACCAAAAGGTCCAGCGTTCAAATCCCACCCCTGCCAAGCTACCACTTTGTGATCCTTGAGCAAGGGCCTTAACCTACAATTGCTTGGATTATAACAGTATATGAATTGTAAATCGTTCTGGATAAGGGTGTCTTCTAATGACATAAATGTAAAGGTCTGCTAAAAGACATTGTAAATGTGTGTGTGCGTGTATACTGTAGTTAAATCTACTGTTTCGATATAGCTTTGATCTGCTTAATTAATTCTATAAGAACTTGGCCCTCAGTTATACATCCAGATTCTTATTATATATGTTGTAATTTGGGTAAATGTATTCTTTTCAGTGCAAATGTCTAATCATCTGTGTAAAAAGATTTTGTAAGAGTGTTTTTTTTAACTTTAATTATAACATCCACAACATTGAACTAATCACATCTAATATTCAAATCTGTTACGTAGTTTATGAGCAGTTGCCAAGCAGCCAGTCTTGGGTAGCCTAGAGGTTAAGGTACTGGACTATGGACCAAAAGGTCCAGGGTTCCAATCCCACCTCTGCCAAGCTGCCACTGTTGGATCCTTGAGCAAGGCCCTTAACCCACAATTGCTTGGCTTGTAAGGTTGTGTCAATTGTAAGTCGCTCTGGATAAGGGCATCTGCTAAATGCTGTAAATGTAAATCTTTTAGTTATAAGCCAACATAATGGTTATTATAGTTTATAATAAATAATAAATAATAAATCACTGGGAATATAACTATATAAATTGACTTTTCTACTTATCTCCATGCTGATTAATGCAAACTATTTGGCTTTGGAATATTCAGCTATGGAATTGTGTATATATTACTTCAGTTCTGAGATAATATCAATAAAAAAGCTACTGACTCACCTGCAAGGATTAGTCATTTTATCAAACAAAATTCAATTATGTCAAAATTGACAAATAAACAGTAACTGTGTTTTGCATATGATTGTAGGTCTCAGAACAACATACAATGGGTTTCTTCTCTCACCTTGCTGAATTGTGCTGTTCAAGCTAATTATGGCTATAATCAATCTTTGCACCATCCTCCTCACTTAGCAGGAGGCTATCATCTTGTCCTTTGATGCTAACTAATGATCCTACCAGCAGTCATTCTGAGAGGTGAGAGAGGTAGAACAGGCAGAGAAAAATCATAATCATCTTTTGACATATTTTGTTAAATCTTTTTTCCAGACTTGTATGTTGAGAACTTGCCTGTATGTATCACCACTCCTTCTTTTGGGTTTAATCTTCAGCTAAGAGAGCATGATACATTCATAATATGATTGTTTATGTGTGGCTGGTACTTCGTGAGGTGGCGGTTTGGAAATCCAAACACAGCCATTGCTTCGCTGGTTGAGTCTTACTGTTGGAGCATTACACTATGAACTCAATCACTCACCACATGTACTTTACACACACCAACCTATTATTTATTTATATATATATATATATATATATATATATATATATATATATATATATATATATATATATATATATATGAAAGAAGAAAGGTCTTCATTTTGGTGCTAAGCCTGGTTTACATGAAAACTCTTTTGATTCATAGCTCATTGTAAATTAAGATGAGCTGTAGAAACAGCCCACAATTGATGATGCCATATTTGTAATGTATGCATATGCAGCCACAACTAGAATCACACACATGTGCATCAGTCTTTCTAGGAATCTCAAAGCATGTTTAACATTCATCAGAGTTGGTCATTGTTTTGGGAGAGCTACATATGGTGTATTTACATGGGTAATTTATGCCTTCATAAAGTGTGGCCTTCTGCTGTGGTGGGAGTAGATGTTAATGTGGAACAGACAGTGGGAGAGCTTTAGAGGGGTGCAGAAAGTGTGATCATACTCACTGTTCCCTTGAGGTCCCTGGAATCCTACTTACACT
Organism: Ancistrus triradiatus; assembly: GCA_025084515.1. NCBI lineage: Eukaryota > Metazoa > Chordata > Actinopteri > Siluriformes > Loricariidae > Ancistrus > Ancistrus triradiatus. The sequence goes on along the minus strand of JAJAGP010005031.1, from coordinate 17,776 downwards.
GCCACTGTCCACTTTACACCCACACATTCACACATACACATTCCTTGAGAGAAAGAAGAGAGAGGAGGGCAAATTATCCCTATTTTACCCGACCAGTCAGTAGTTTTTAAGATCTCATATTTTTCTCTAAACAAGGTTTATGTGCAATAAACGCCTCTACTGCTGAAAATTTCAGATGGATGTGTCAATAAGTGCATTTACAAGCATTACTTGATTTTGGCAGTGGATAGAATATTCAAGTGGTTTGATAACTATCCTACTTTTATTTCTTTACCTCATTTGAGCTGATAACATGAACCCAGTTAAAGCAGGCTCAACACAAATGTAAGATATGGTCAAATACGTGTAAATTAATTTATACATAGCCTATTTTAAGCTTGTTGTTGGGCCCTTAAACACAGTCTCAGAACCATTCTATACAGCTGCATGTACGTTCTACAACAATTTCACATAGCAGTCTTTTTAAAGCATTTAGCACCTATGATTTTGAGATGAAAATTTTTATAATTTTGTGATGAAAGAGCAGGGTCCCAAGCTTATGTACTGTTCCATCCTGCCCATGCTAGAAAGTATATACACAACAGGATAACTTTCCCAGAAGCAGTTAACACAACAAGTTTAGTTGATCTGTACATAATACTGAAAATTACGTAATGCTACTTTCAACAAGATAACATGAGAACATAAAATCATGAGATAAATTATTAGTTTTGTGTTAGGCTACTAATGAGGAAGTAGGGCTTTATTTATTACACTGTATTGCTGGCAGGGAAATATTACACACACACACACACACACACACACAAACACACATCATATCATATATATATATATATATATATATATATATATATATATATATATATATAGTCATGAATGCAGACAGATTAGTGCTTGTGTGGTATTTGAGGCTGCTAGATGTGAAGGTCATAGTTCCCAAGACTGCTCTTATAGGGTTAGTTTCACTAAGATTAATGTTTTTTCAGAACAATCTGTGGCCCAAGGCATTCCATGTCTGCACAGGTGCAGCATGCAAGTGTATGTGTGGGCATAGGTCATGAATCCATTGACATTTCCAGCACTGTCATGCCACCAAAGCAAAACCATGTATACCTCAGTTCATATTACAGCTCTTTGAGAAAGGAGAGAATGAAGAGGCCATTATTGTGACACATGCCTCTTCCTAGTTTTGAAAAAAGTAAAAAATCTGTGCAATATAGGGCCATAGAGACCAGATCACTGACTGACATTCAGGAGTTTTTCCAGGTCAGAGATGAAACATTCTTTTATACCATATTATCTTGCTGTCTTACATTTCTAGGGAGCCATATTCTTTGCTGCAACCAGACTCTTACTAATTTAATCAGAGCTCAGTGTTAAGGGGAATATAGATAAAAATACTTTCTTGTAAACCAGCAAATGTGAATTGGGGCCATCTTTGTGATTGTATTGCACATTGCACATTTTACCTGACATTTTATAGTTATTATTTCTTGCTGCTGTTCCTTTAGTGCATTTGCTTTTAAATAATGAACATTTACAGTGGTGCTTGAAAGTTTAAAACCCTTTAGAATTGTCTGCATTTTCACGCAACACAATTCCTAAAAGTAAGCAAATGAGACAAAAATGTTAGATTTGAACATTTATTTATTAAGCAAAATGATCCATTACATGACTGTGAGTAGCAAAAATATGTGTACCTTTGTTTTCAGTATCTGGTGTGACAACCTTGTGCAAAACCCCGAAACAATCCTGCACATCAGCTTGAAGCAGGAATTTTAGCCCATTCCTCCATTAAGAACAGCTTCAATATCTTTAGATCCTTCCACAACATGTCTATTGAATTAGGGTCAGAACTTTGACAATTACAATTCCAATGCAGTTACTTTTACTTATTCTTCTACAATCATTATTTGGTAAAATTTATTTTGTGCTTAGGGTTATTGTCTTCCTGCACATACTCTTGTGATTCAGTTCACAGATGTCCTGACATTTTCCTAGAGAATTTGCTGGTATAATTCAGAATTTATTGTTCGATCAATGACAGCAAGCCTTCCTGGTTCAGATGCAGTAAAAACGCCCTAACCTCGATAACATACCACCACTATGTTTCACAGATGAGATGAGGTTCTTATGCTGGAATGCAGTGTTTTCCTTTCTCCAGGTATAACCCCTATTCATTTAAATAAAAAAGTTTTATTTTGGTGCCATCCACCCACAAAGCACTTTTCAGTATTCTTCTAGCTTGTCCATACAATCTTTAGCAAACTACAGAAGGGCAGCAATGTTCTTGTTAGACAGCAGTGGCTTTCTCCTTGCAACCCAATATTACTGCTCAGTGTTCTTCTGATTATGGACTGATGAACATTTACATTAACCAATGTCTAGTCATTGTTTTCCACCACCCCTGTGGTCTTGAATTTCCTCCATTTGTACACAATTTGTCTCACTGTGGATTGGTGAACTCTTTAGAGATAATTTTGTAATCTTCTCCAGCCTAATGACCATTAACAACTCTTGGTCCTCAGAAATCTCCTTTGTTTGTGCCATTATACATTTCCACAGACACAAGGACCCTTCTCACATACCTCCCTTTAGACTCTGCACAGACATTTTATTATTCACATATTGCACACTTTGTGGACTGTAGTCAGTGCACACATCCACTTTAACCTGTCGCAGTGTACAGTGGTGCTTGAAAGTTTGTGAAGCCTTTCTAATTTTTTATATTTCTGCATAAATATGACCTAAAACATCATCAGATTTTCAGACAAGTCCTAAAAATAGATAGAGCCCAGTTAAACAAATGAGACAAAAATTTTATACTTGGTCATTTGTTTATTGAGGAAAATTATCCAATATTACATATTAGTGAGTGGCAAAAGTATATGAACCTTTGCTTTCAGTATCTGGTGTGTGTCCCCTGTGCAGCAATAACTGCAACTAAACATGTCCTGTAACTGCTGATCAGTCCTGCACACCGGCTTGGAGGAATTTTAGCCCATTCCTCTGTACAGAACAGCTTCAGCTCTGGGATGTTGGTAGGTTTCCTCACATCAACTGCTTGCTTCAGGTCCTTCCACAACATTTCAATTGGATTAAGGTCAGGACTTTATTTTTCTTCAATCATTCTTTGATAGAACGACTTGTGTAGTTAGGGTCGTTGTTTTGCTGCATGACCCACCTTCTCTTGAGATTCAGTTCATGGACAGATATCCTGACATTTTCCTTTAGAATTCTCTGATATAATTCAGAATTCATTGTTCCATCAATGATGGCAAGCCGTCCTACCCAGATGCAGCAAAACAGGCCCAAACCATGATACTACCACCACCATGTTTCACAGATGGGATAAGGTTCTTATGCTCGAACGCAGTGTTTTCCTTTCTCCAAACATAACACTTATAAACCAAAAAGTTCTATTTTTGTCTCATACGTCCACAAAACATTCTTCCAATAGCCTTCTGGCTTGTCTTTGTGATCTTTAGCAACCTCAGACAAGCAGCAATGTTCTTTTTGGAGAGCAGTGGCTATCTCCTTGCAACCCTGCCATGCACATCATTGTTGTTCAGTGTTCTTCTGATGGTGGACTCATGAACATTAATATTTGCCAGTGTGAGAGAGGCCTTCAGTTGCTTAGCAGTTACCCTGGGGTCCTTTCCTTGCTCTTGGAGTTATCTTTGTTGGTCAACCACTCCTGGGGAGGGTAACAATGGTCTTGATTTTCATCCATTCAATCTGTCTGACTGTGGATTGGTAGAGACCAAACTCTTTATAGAGGGTTTTGTAACCTTTTCCAGCCTGATGTGCATCAACATTTCTTTTTCTGAGGTCCTCAGAAATCTCCTTTATTCGTGCCATGATACACTTCCACAAACATGTGTTGTGAAGAGCAGACTTTGATAGATGTCTGTTCTTTAAATAAAACAGGGTGCCCATTCACACCTGATTGTCATCCCATTGATTGAAAACACCTGACTCTAATTTCACCTTCAAATTAACGGCTAATCCTAGAGGTTCACATACTTTTGCCACTCACCAGTATTAATATTTTATTATTTTCTTCAATAAATAAATGGCCAAGTATAATATTTTTGTCTCGTTTGTTTAACTGGGGTCTCTTGATCTTCTTTTAGGACTTGTGTGAAAATCTGATGATGTTTTAGGTCATATTTATGCAGACATATAGAAAATTCTAAAGGGTTCACAAACTTTGAAGCACCACTGTACATATAAATTTTTAAAATATGCTAACACTACCATATTTGCTGCTAGTTGCATATACCATATACCACGACTCAGGCAGATATGAATGCAGAAATGATTACAGGTGTGGTCTGATTGGACACTGAGTAGATTGTTGACTGCTAGACATGCCTCTATGATGCACTTGAAGACATTATGCCTTGTTGACAGACTTTGAGAGGGGGTGCATCATTGGAATGACAGAAGCAGGATGGACGTTTCAATGAATTGCCCGCCATCTAGGCCATTCTGTTAGGGGGTGTTGATAGCAGTGGTTCTGTGAGGGCATGCACGCACAGAGAACAGGCTCTGGACAGCCCAGAAAGACCACCAGTAGAGAGGATTGTTTGATCTGCCGACAAAAACAAATAGCTCGAACAGTTTCGTTGTCCACCATTCAGAGACAGATGGCACCTGCACTACACAACCCTGTCTCTGCCTGTACCATTACCAGGCACTTGGCAGAAGGAAATTTGTTGCCACTGTACCCATTACATGTCCATTGACAGGCAGCCACCGTCGCGTTTGTTTGCAGTTGTGTTGTGAAGGAGAAACCTGGACTGCTATGGACTGCTACCATTATTGTCTTTTGTGATGAATCAGACGGTTGGGTTTGAATGGTTTGGTACGAGGGAGGCCTCGTGGTGAGCATTTCAGTCCTGCCTTTGTTGTGGAGCGACACATTGCCCCAGTTGCTGGGGGGTGATGTTCTGAGGAGACATCACATACGACAGTAAGTGACCTCTAGTAATGATACAAGGGACACTAACAACTCAGCGATGTGTGCAGGACATCCTGCGGCCACGTGTTGCCTTTCATGAAAGGGCTTCCAACTGGAATTTTTCAGCAGGGTAATGCTTTCCCAAGCACAGCAAGGGTTTCCCAGGAATGTCAGATTTTTTAAGCATTAAAAAATAAAAAGTAAATTAGGCATTTATGGGACCAGCTGGGACACTAGCTTCAGAAAACTATTAGTGTGGAGGGTCTACAAGCCTAGCAAATATGTCATATGTGTCATATGGCAAATGTAACATAGAGGCATGTCTAGCAGTCAACGTTTTCTCACCAGGAGGTACATTACCCAAAAGTAACTCGAGAGCCTTTTTATATAGCAGGGGTAAGCACTTATGCCCTCTTGTGGCAAGACCCAGTGTCTAATCACGCCTGTAATCGTTTACATATCTGCCTGCGATGTAACTGCATGCTTTATATTTTTCTTAATGAGTGCAGGGTTTAGCATTGTAACGTCAGAGCTCCAGCATTCCCAGTTTGATTCCAACCTGGGACTTTGTGGGTCCGTGTGGAGTCTGCATGTTCTTCCTGTGTTTGATTTGGGTTTACTCCTGGTACTCCGGTGTCCTCTCACATTCCAAAGACATGCGTATCAGGTTAATTGTTGTTTCCAAAGTGCCCCAAGTGTGTGAGTGTGTGTGTGTGTGTGTGTGTGTGCATGATTCCTATGATGGATTGGCACCCTGTCAAGGGTTGTTCCTGCCATGCACTTTGTGCTGTCAGCTAGGCACCAGCTTTTCCATGACCCTGACTAGGATTAAGCATATAAGAAAATTAATTAATTAATGAGTTGTGTCAAGCTCGAAATAATGACATCATCTGCATATCCACGTTTTTTTTAGTCGTCGAACGCTTTCCATGTAAAATACTCCCTTCTCACAAGTTTGGTATCAAAATAGTTAGAAGGGTATTAATAGTATACTTCATTTATTAAAATTCTACTTAATTGTTCAAATTAGTTGTTAAAATCAAATATATATTTGAAAATAGATTCACATCAATTAAAGATTAGACTTCATATTTTTAGTTTGGGCGTGAGCTAAATAACCAGAAATTCAATTTTAAGAGTCATCTTTACCCTACTAACTATTAACTATTGGTTAATTTTGTACTTGTGAAAAATACCTGTTGTTTGATGTTAATTGATTATGTTAAATCATGTGTATATAGCAGATGTAAAATGTTGTAGAAATTATTTAAAATACATTTTATGCCTCCCCTTTTATTAATTTGGAATTTAGAAAGCATCCAATATGTAAAATATCAAAAATACAATGATGCCCATAGCCAGCTATGAGGTCACTGATGTCTGACCTTTTCTAGAGATTTAAAGAAACAAATTAAATTTGAAGCTAAATATTGTACAATTGGAAAACAAAAATCAGTAGTTGGGAACTCCTCTAAATGTATTCTTAATTCAGTTTGAACTTGTTATTTACTGTATGTTGTGTGGAAGAGTTGTAAGAGATGGCACAAGTGTAGCCACTGGCATTATCAGCACATCCACTGCCAACATAACCTTCAGTAAGACAATGGTCGTTATCCCATTATCTGTACGAAAATGCTCAAAACAGTACACCATTGGTGCATTTTTTTTTTACATGGTTATTTATTTGTTTATTTACAACCCCAAATCAGAAAAAGTTGGAGCAGTATGGAAAATGCAAATAAAACAATATATGCTTTGTTCCTTACATTTACTTTGACTGTTATATCATTACAGACAGTATAAACCTGAGACATTTCATGTTTTATCTGGTCAGCTTCATTTAATTTGTTAATAAACATCCATTCCTGCATTTCAGGCCTGCAACACATTCCAAAAGATGTCAGGACAGGATCAATTTAGGTCTAGTAATGAGGTAAAAAAAAACAAAATAATGTTGTGATTTCAAACAGGTAATGTCAACAGGTGATTATATCATGATTTGTTACAAAAGCAGTATCCAAAAAAGTTTTTGAGAAGTTTTTGAGGAGTGAAGATTGGCAGATAATCTCTAGTTTGTGTAAGAAGATTATTGAAATGTTTAAAACAATATTCCTCAAAGAATGACTGGAAGGGATTTACATATTTCTCCCTCTAAAGTGCATAATATCATTAAACAGTTCAAGGAATCTGGAGAAATTTCAGTGTCAAGGGCACAAGCATAAACTGAAGAGGTGTGATGTCCAATCCCTCAGATGGCACTGCATCAAGAACTGTCATTCATCAACAGCTGATAGAACCACATGGGCAAGGGATTGCTTTATCAAACCTTTTTCAAGCACAACAATATGGAGTTACATTCACAAATGCAATTTAAAATTACTGTGCCAAAAATAAGCCTTCTGTTAACCATGTCCAGAAGCGGCATTGACTTCTCTGGGTTCGGAGGCATCTGGAAAGGACAATCACACAGGGAAACATGTATTGTGGTCAGACCAATCAGTATTCCAGATCTTTTTTTGGAAGAAATGAGTGCCGTGCACTCCAAACCAAAGACAAGAAGAACTATCTAGATTATCATCAGCAACAATTTCACAATGCCACACTCTGTCATGCTATGGGGTTGGGTCAGTGCCCATGGCAAAGGTCATTTGCACTTCTGAGATGGCAGCATTAATGCAGAAAAGTACATTTAGATTTTAGAGCAACATAAGCTGCCACCAGGATGACATCTTTTCCAGTGGCGCCTGTACATTTTTCAACAAAATAACGCAAAAAAAGCCAAATCAGAAATCATTAGGACTGAAATATGTAAATCCCTTACACTCTTTCTTTGAAAAAAGAAATTGTTTTTACAGATTTCTGTAATTTTCATATACATTTGTTGATAAACTGTAGATCCTCTGCACATCTTTACTCCTCTAAGACTCAGCCTTTCTTGGATACTGATTTTGTACCAAATCAAGTCAAGTCAGATGTATTTATACAGTGATTTTTACAATAGAGCATTGCCTCAAAGCAGCTTTACACATTTTAGTTTATCTTCCAATATCTAGGGCCATTCCCAAATTGAGCAAGCCTAGGGTGACAGTGGCAAGGATAGCTTGAAAGAGGAGTACCAGAAGGAAACCAGTACCAGTCAAGAGGGATCACTTGAAGCATCAGCAATCCACCTCCCCAGCAATCAACAAACCTGAGTGATTGCACTTGGGAGGTAAGAAGACAACCCAACATCCGAGATCACCACAAAAATCTTTGACTATGAACCTCCAGCTCTGCCCTTAGTTTAAGGCAGGGATGCATGAGTCAAGACCAAGACGACTTGAGCCCAGTACACCAGACACTCCCGGCCAAAGGCCAAGGCATGACAAGTCTAAGTCTAACCAAAAGCCTACGTAAATTATGTATGTTTTTAACCTAGACCTGGAGAGTGTCTCAATCTATGAATAAAGTGGGGAGTTTATTCCATAGTTGGGGGGTCATGTATGAGAAAGCCTTTCCCCCTGCTGTCACTTTTTTAATTTTAGGAACTTAAAGAAGTCCTGCACCCTGCGAACGAAGTAGAAGAGCTGGATTGTAAGATTCTCAGTTCAATGAGATACTGTGTGGCAAGGCCATACTAAAGCATCCAGTAAGTAAAGCGTTACAATAATCCAAACCTGATATATATATATATATATATACTGCTCAAAAAATAAAGGGAACACTTAAACAGCACAATATAACTCCAAGTCTTCCCTTTATCTTTTTGAGCAGTATATATATGCGTCTCCTCGCAGGTTCTTTTGCGACCCTTGGGAAAAACACTAAACGACGAAAGTTCAAGGTCCATTCTTTATTTACAGATTAGTAAATAAAGCAGTATTTAGTTTAGCAATATTATGTAACTGAAAGAAAGCAATTCTAGTGATGTTGCTAATGTCAGCATCAAAGGAGAGATTCAAATGTGCCACCTATGTTTTTTACAGATGGACTGGGCATTGAACAGCCCAGTCCACCTGGGCTGAACTGAATTGATCTAGGTTTAGGATAGATGTAGCCAACCTGTCTCTCACAGCCTTGAGTCCAACTAGTTAAGTAAAAGAAAATTAAATGACATCCAATCTTTTATTTCCTTTACACAACCCTCAGTTTTGCTGAATGTAAGGCCGTCATGTGGTTTGGCTGATATGTAGAGCTGTGTATCATCTGCATAGCACTTGAAACTAATACCAAGTTTTACAAATAATTGTGCCAACTGGCAGCATGTACAGAGAAAATAATAGTGGGTCAAGCACAGACCCCTGAGGCACACCCCTGAGGTTAATATTAGATCTAAAGTAAGATTACAGCAGTGGGTCAGTCCAATCACAGGGGGTGAAATCATGGATTCTAAAATGGACTCAAAGCAATTTTAAGTAGATTCTGCTCATTTTCAAAGTGAATATTTAAAACACTTACAATTAAAGACTTATTTGTTGAAAGTAGGAAAGAAAGTTAGCAAATTCCTAAAGAAATGTCTTCCTGAAGAAAGGTCCTTGAGGGCAGCAAATAGTGCAAGAGTATGGGTTTGACTTACATTTGACTTACGTGGATCAGTCACATTAAAAATCGGTATTTCAAACATATCAAGTCAAGTCAGATCTATTTATGTAGCGCTTTTTACAATGGAGCATTGTCTCAAAGCAACTTTACAAGTTTAGATTATCTCCTAATAACTACTTCCAATCCCAAATTGAACAAGCCTAGGGCGACAGTGGCAAGGAAAAACATATAGGAAGAAACTTTGGGAGGACCAAGACTCAAAAAGGGACCCAACCTCCTTGGGCGGCATAGATGATAAATCTAAGAACAAAACTAAAGTCATGGAGTCATAGTTCGAATAAAATGTGAAATATGCACATCGGCATTAAGTGGTATGATGGGGCTGGAACTGATGACGGAAGCAGCTTGAGTGAAGCTGCAGCGGATGAACATCATGTGTGGGACTGGAACTGGTACCGGAACACAGCTCGGAGAGAAAACAAAAAATGTAATTAGTTATCGATTAAGAGCACAGTGTCTATTAACAATCACTGATGCCAAGTGTAGCATGAGACCCCGGCAGCATTAGCTATAGCAGCATAGCTAGAAAGAGGAGAACTGATAGGTAACTCAGCCAAGAGGGATCACATGAGACATTGGCAACTCCACGGGAGGCAGAAGACAGCAACCCAATGTCTCTGATCACCATACGACTCTTTGACTATGAACCCCCAGCTCTGCCCTTAGTGTAAGGCAAGGATGCACGAGTCAAGATCACGAGGACTGAAGCCCAGTTCAGCCAGACCGCCAACTCGACACTCCCGGCTAGCGGACAAGGCAGGCAGTCCCGGTGTAAATAAGTATGTCTTTAGCCTAGACTTAAAGTTTTGGAGAGTGTCTGTGTCTTGAACGTAAGTGGGAAGTTTATTCCATGGGGGGCCATGTATGAGAAAGCCTTTCCCCTCTGCTGTGACCTTTTTAATTCTATGAACTAAAAGAAGTCCTGTTCCCTGCGAACGAAGTAGACGAGTTGGATTGTAAAACTCTAAGATTTCACTCAGATAATGTGGGGCCAGGCCATGTAGAGCTTTATATGTTATGAGAAGTATTTTGTAATCAATGCGGAATTTAACTGGTAACCAGTGCATTGATGATAGAACAGGAGTGATATGATCAAATTTTCTAGTTCGAGTTAGCACTCGGGCGGCTGCATTCTGAACTAATTGAAGTTTATTTATAAACTTAATTGAGCATCCAGTAAGTAAGACATTACAGTAATCCAACCTTGAGGTTATAAACGCATGAACAGGTTTCTCTGCATCATTAAAAAAGAGGATATTTCTAAGTTTAACGATATTACGCAATTGAAAGAAAGCAATTCGAGTGATGCTGCTAATGTGCGCATCAAAGGAGAAATCTGAATCAAATGTGACACCCAAGTTTTTTACAGATGGACTGGGCAATACTGGACAGCCATCTAGATTTAGGATAGATGTAGCCAACCTGTCTCTCACAGCCTTGGGTTCCACTAATAGTGTAACGATGATGCAAGCCTTCAGCTTGCATCCATCTTGTTTAGCTCCCCCTGCTTTCTCCTTCCAACCCAGCAGGTGGGGCTGTTTCCACCTGCTGGTCTGTGCTCCTATATATACCCCGCTTCCTGTGCACTTCCTGGTCTGGCTTACTGTCACGAATGGGGAACGGGAGGACACGGGAGGCGGAAGTGCAGAGTGCAGTGCAGAAGGTTTATTAGAAGTCAACATGGTGAAATATGCAAACAAACAACTCAAACACAAACCAAGAATGATGATAAATACATCAAACATCTAACACACGTAACTAGCTAACAGGCTAACAAACAAAGGGAGGCTAAGGGTAACAAACAACGCAAACAAGGCTAACAAGACAACAAGCTAACATGTGAAGAAGCCAGACAAGGAAGTGCACAGGAAGCGGGGTATATTTAGGAGCACAGACCAGCAGGTGGCAACATCCCCACCTGCTGGGTTTTAAGGAGAAAGCAGGGGGAGCTAAACAAGATGGATGCAGGCTGAAGGCTTGCATCATCGTTACATAACCCCCCTCAAAAGGCGCGCCTCCAAAGCGCAAAGGACAGGAAAAAAGAGAAAGCTAGGAAACAGGACAGACCCAGACTAACCCAAGGGAGCAGAGCAAAACATGGACGAGAACAAAGCAATGGGCCAGAACAGAGGAGGAACAGACACAAGATTCAACAAAACGGGAGACCAAGAGACAGGGCTTGCATCCCCCACAGGCACAGTTCTGGACCACGGGGTAATGTTCACCAAGGGGGTCCTCAGGTACCATGCCCGCACCCAGTCAATGGGCTGTAGTGTGATCGCTGTATCTCCCTCTCTCTACCTTCTTCCCCCAAGTCATAAAACTTTACAACATCTTGGAATGCAATGGCCCCTTTGACAGGATCTTACCCCACCACGTGAAGACCCAACATCTGGACAAGACTCTGGCTTAATGAGCCAGATAAACAACCTTTATCCTCAAAACAACAGAAGAAGCATAAGACATGGCCAAGCCCAGATAACCTGTGCATCTCGCCATCATAAAATAAACCAATGTGTGGTTTTAAAAGGAATTCTGACAAGTCCACATTAGACTCACCCTTCCCAAGAGAAATCTCCCCCAATTTCTCCCAAGGAAAGCAAACATGCTTCCACCTAGGTTGCGTTTACGACCTCTCAGCCTGGCACCAGAAAGACAGCCCTGGACTTATGACACCAAGAAACTATCAAGCTTTCGTTCTGAGACAGACTTTAATAATTGTATTCAACTTTTTCTGGGAACAGATTATCTTCATCGAAACCTTTTAATTACATAACAAATGATATTTGCTTCATGATGAGTCCAAACACGCCCATACGCATCGCACCCCCATTATTAACACATGTATGTGCATGTACTGATTTGTTATGTATCTCATATCCACTTGGTTAATGTTTTAGTATAGTGACCGTTCTATATGTAATACGGTTCCGTTGCGTTGTGCTGATCATTATGATATATAGAAATGATAGCATAGTCATCCCTGTGTTTTGATCGATCGGGTTTTAATACCATTCATACTTATAAAGAACCGAAATGAAGTTGTTATTTAGAATGTACCGTTTCCTCCTACTTGTATTAATCGTATTATTGTTTAGTTAAAAGTATAGTAAATGTATGTGCTGTAGTTAGAATGCTTTAACGATGTTCTAGGTTATCGATTCAAGGTGCCTTTGATCATTTGAACCTTACAACGAAGTCCGCATCTAAACTTGTAACTTTGAGAATTTTTGGTTATTATGTGATACTTTTAATCTCTTTTAGATATGTAGGAATATTATTAATCCAAGTTAGAACGTCTGTGGCTCATATGGTGAAATAAGACACAACCACGATAGGAGGGCTTTACTGAGGAGTCAGCTTCTCATTGGCTAAGTAAGGGCAACTCCCTATGTCCCGCCTCCAGCCACTTACGAGCCGGAACATTCAAAAGCAACGCAGGCCGACCTCGTGTGAGCTAGCTTCAAGTCTCGTATGTGTGTTTTGTATTTCTTTGTTCTTTAAGTCTTTTCTTTGTCTTTTAAAGTTGCAGTTTTTCTTTTTTGCAGCGCCTTTGTTATTCGTTTTGCTCAAGATTTTGCGCTTATTTAAGTTTCCTGTGTACAGCAGTCTTAAGTAGTTCGGTATTGCCGAATTAGAAGATAGTTGAAAGACCAGCCAGCCAAGATCTACTTCACGCTCTGCCATTTTCGTACCATACAAGTTTTCCAAGTTTTTGTTGAAGCTCGTGGTGTTAGAAACGGGCCAACTCCACCTTTATCTGTGGCCAAGATAAATCCTGAGTTGTACGCATGCAAAACGTCGAGTAATCGGGAAGCCTGCAGCCTGAAATTGGGAAGCACGCCATCTCAAGTCACGTGGTTACGTGGAGGCCATCTGCAAGAAACTCCCGGGCTAAGACGCTGAGGCAGTCTCGGACCGACAGTGGCCATCAAAAGACGGACACCAACGCTCCTCAAAAGATCGTGCCTTTCCAGCGGCTGGACCAGGGTTGAATGCCCCAAACCAATCGAGTGACCTTCCAGGCGAGTACCTTTTTTATGGCTTATCTGGGCCCCTGATTTCTCATACTTTGCGTTTTTAATCTTAAAACCACGCTTCAACATAGACTTATCCACGCCTAAGTAACTTCTACCATACTATCCACATTCAACGTAATTAAGGTTACCAGTAACATTGCAACGTTAATAATTATTGCGTGACCGATAAGTTACATAGAGTCATTTTGGTTTCTGATTTTTATTACTGTAATATGTACGCTTGCCATTATTCCCTGTTTCCCATACTGTGATATATACATGTTCATCGTGATTTTATGATTTTAACTCTGTGATACACTCGTTATTACATTAGATAATCTGTTGGTATTGCCTTGTTTGTAGTTAATAAACTTGTTTATAAACCTTTTTTGAATTTGCCGCCTGGTGTGAGAGTTCATTCATTCAGAGGTCGAGAAATATACTTTGAATTCACTATTCAGACCTAGACTGATCAAGTTGTTGTTCCCTCTTTAACTGGTCTCCAAATCTACCAGTGAATTATTTATATTTATAATAAACGATTTGGTGGTGCCCCTTTTTCTTAATTAATTAATAAATTTATATAATTTTAATTAATAAAGTTTAATTAAAATGAATCCAATTAAAGTGTAGTCTTAGTTTGCTACAGGGCCAATTGGCCCCCGGCAAAAAAGTCCTGGTAGCATCCGGCGGCACCGCCGGAACCACCAAAGGTACCGGGTGCACCCTCGGGAAGAGAGGCGGCCTTGTCCGCTGCCAGCAGGGTGCGGTCTCTGGCTTGGAGTCTGTAGGAACCCCAGGGGCAGCGCTGACCTGGGCAGGGGTTGCCGTCGGGCAGCTGGCGAGCGGGGTCGCTGTAGGGATGCTGACGAGCGGGGTCGCCATCGGGCTGCTGGCGAGCGGGGTTGCCGTCGGGCTGCTGGCGAGCGGGGTTGCCGTCGGGCTGCTGGCAAGCGGGGTCGCCGTCGGGCTGCTGACGACCACTTGAAGGACCTTGCTGGTGCTGACGGCCTCTGGAAGGACCTCTCTGGAGGTGACGGCCTCTGAAAGGGCCTCTCGCGAGCTGACGGCCTCTGGAAGGGCCTCTCTGGAGCTGACGGCCTGTGGAAGGGCCTCTCGCGAGCTGACGGCCTCTGGAAGGGCCTCTCACGAGCTGACGGCCTCTGGAAGGGCCTCTCGCGAGCTGGACGGCCTCTGGAAGGGCCTCTCACGAGCTGACAGCCTCTGGAAGAGCCTCTCGAGAGCTGACGGGCCTCTAGAAGGGCATCTCGGGAGCTGACAGCCTCTGGAAGGGCCTCTCGGAGCTGACGGCCTCTGGCAGGGCCTCTCGGAATTTGACGGCCTCTGGCAGGGCCTCTCTGGAGCTGACGGCCTCTGAAAGGGCATCTCGGGAGCTGACGGCCTCTGGAAGGGCATCTCTGGAGCTGACGGCCTCTGGAAGGGCATCTCTGGAGCTGACGGCCTCTGGCAGGGCCTCTCTGGAGCAGACGGCCTCTGGCAGGTCCTCTCTGGAGCAGACGGCCTCTGGCAGGACCTCTCTGGAGCAGACGGGCCTCTAGCAGGGCCTCTCTGGAGCTGACGGCATCTGGAAGGGCCTCTCATGAGCTGGACGGCCTCTGGAAGGGCCTCTCATGAGCTGACGGCCTCTGGAAGGGCCTCTCATGAGCTGACGGCCTCTGGAAGGGCCTCTCTGGAGCAACGGCCTCTGAAAGGGCATCTCGGGAGCTGACGGCCCTCTGGAAGGGCATCTCGGGAGCTGACGGCCTCTGGCAGGGCCTCTCTGGAGCTGACGGCCTCTGGCAGGGCCTCTCTGGAGCTGGACGGCCTCTGGCAGGTCCTCTCTGGAGCTGACGGCTTCTGGAAGGGCCTCTCATGAGCTGATGGACTCTGGAAGGGCCTCTCGGGAGCTGACGGCCTCTGGAACGGCATCTCGAGAGCTGACAGCTTCTGAAAGGGCATCTCTGGAGCTGACGGCTTCTGGAAGAGCGTCTCGGGAGCTGACGGTTTCTGGCAGGGCCTCTCTGGAGCTGACGGCCTCTGGAAGGGCCTCTCTGGAGCTGACGGCCTCTGGAAGGGCCTTTCTGGAGCAGACGGCCTCTGGAAGGGCATCTCGGGAGCTGACGGCTTCTGGAAGGTCCTCTCTGGAGCTGACGGCTTCTGGAAGAGCATCTCGGGAGCTGACGGTTTCTGGAAGGGCATCTCTGGAGCTGACGGCCTCTGGAAGGGCCTCTCTGGAGCTGACGGCCTCTGGAAGGGCCTCTCGGGAGCAGACGGCCTCTGGAAGGGCCTCACTGGAGCAGACGGCCTCTGTTGAGAAACAGCTGAGCGGTGTGGCAGCCTCAGATACGGCACCAAGTGACGCGACATGCTCGGAACTGGTTCTAACGCGACGAGGTGCGAGACGGGACGCCACAAACTCAGACATGGTACGTAGTAAGGCATTCAACTCGGTCACGGGGTTAGGGGGCACTAATTGTTCTGGAACGAGGCTTACGTGCTCTAGTTTGGGGCTGATGAGCACGACCTGATCAGACACTGAGCTAACCCGCTTAGATAACGAACCCACAGACAAAGAGTTCCCGGATGACTTCTCCCAGACGGAGGCAGGAGGTGACATCCTCCACACACAGGCAAGCGGTGGATTCAACCGATTGTGCAAAAGTGGCGGAAGATCCCCAAAATTGCCTGTGAGCGTGGGTTCGGTCACAGAGGTAGTGACTGCCTAAGGGGCCAGGGAGTCAGAAATAGCCTCAGCAGGAGGAGGACCAAATGTGGCCACAATCACCTTCAAAAATTTCTCCCTGGTACAAACTTGGGCCATAGGCCAAACATTGGAGGCCCATTGAAGAGCCCTACCCGAGAATCGAGAAACTATAAATGAAACCTGGGCGAGGGACAAACGAAAAAATTTTGCACATTGGGACACGAACCGTACTGGTCCGGATCTCCACTAAACCGGGCTGGCCGATCTGGAACCAATCTAGAACCCGCCGTCTCCATATATGGCGGTTTATTCTGTAACGCTGGAGCTAAATAGACAGGCGAGACGCATGAAGGTTCTAGTAAAAAAGGTGATTTATTAAATAAACAAGATTTACTAAGCAAACAAGGGATAACACAGCTAACAGAAAACAGGCAGAGCCGAAATACGGGTGCGGAACGGAGAAGAGGTGCGGACCGAAAACGGGTGCGAACATAAACTAAGCCGAAGCCGGAAAACAGGTACAAAACGAAAACAGGCAGGGACTGAAAATGGGTTCGAACGCAAACTATGCCGAAGCCGTATAACGGGTGGAAAAACAAAACCAACGTGGAAATAACTAAATAAGCAATACCTGACGGACAGGGCAATAGCGAAGGAGCTCGGAAGGTATGGACGGAACCAATACCCATAGCAAATGAACAGGACAACAGCGGACGAGTGCGGAGGGCACGAGCCGAACCGATACCCACATGAGACTGAAAAAAACCGCGCCTACCGTCTCTCGCGGACACGCTTATAAAGGAAGCCCCACAGGTGCGTTTAATAATGAGTCCAATCGCGGTGGGGCTTCTGGATAGGTCCGCAAAGCCATGAAGCGTGACAGTATCCTCTCCCAAGGAGTCCGAGACGGAGCTAGGACTCCTAAAAAACCAAGGATGCTGTCCCATCTCTGGAGGCTTTCTTGCCCTTCTTCTCCTTCAGAGGGGTCAGGAAGCAGTGCGACGGCGACCCCGCTTGTCAGCATCCCGACAGCGACCCCGCTCATCAGCATTCCCACGGCGACCCCGATCGCCAGCTGCCCGACGGCGACCCCTGCCCAGGTCAGCGCTGCCCGTGGGGCTCCTACAGACTCCAAGCCAGGGACCGCACCCTCCTGCTGATGGACAAGGCTGCCTTTCTTCCCGAGGGTGCACCCGGTACCTCTGGTGGTTCCGGTTACCTCTGGTGGACTTTTTTGCCGGGGGCTAATTGGCCCATTGACTGGGTGCAAGCATGGTACCTGAGGACCCCCTTGATGAACATTACCCCGTGGTCCAGAACTGTGCCTGTGGGGCCTGTGTAGCGTGATAGCCATACCCCCCCTCTCTCTCTCTTACCTTCTTCCCCCAAGTCATAAACTTTACAACATCTTGGAATGCAAGAAGGCCCTACATCTGGACAGGATCTTAACCCCCACCGTTTGACTCCATCAACAGTTAACTCTTTCCCAAACCAACATACAACCTT
>JAJAGP010005030.1:0-39040 GCA_025084515.1 Ancistrus triradiatus | reverse complement strand
TTTGTGCCATGATACACTTCCACAAACATGTGTTGTGAAGAGCAGACTTTGATAGATCCCTGTTCTTTAAATAAAACAGGGTGCCCCCTCACACCTGATTGGCATCCCATTGATGGAAACACCTGACTGATTTCACCTTCAAATTAACTGCTAATCCTAGAGGTTCACATACTTTTGCCACTCACTAATATGTAAGATTGGTTCATTTTCTTCAATCAATAAATGACCAAGTGTAATATTTTTGATATAATCTCTTGATCTACATTTAGAACTTGTGTGAAAATGTTATTTTGTTTTAGGTCATATTTATGCAGAAATATAGAACATACTAAAGGGTTCACAAACTTTCAAGCACCACTGTATATGGTGTGTTTTATTACGGGCTTTGTCACGAAGCAGTTGATGACAGTAGAAACAGTGGCAAGGAAAAACTGACACTAACACGTAAGACATTGTGAGAGGAACATGTTCTCTTGGGGTAACTGTGCCAAGAACCTTTAAAATCCCCCTAAACAGCCCACATTTTATGTTTAGAGCATTTAGGAGACGTCTTTATCCAGAGCGGCTTACAGCTGATACAATCTTACAGTCCAAGCAAGGACTAAGCTAAGGGTCTCGGTCAAATCCCAACAGTGTCAGCTTGGTGGGATTTGAACCTTAACCGCTGGGCTACCACAGTCTTCTAGTGAACTCGTCGTGCTTGTTGAATATTCTGTATATTTCGGGTTGCTATCTACTCGGCATGCTGCCTGTTGGACCATTACCCGCTGTAGTGCCATAAATTCTGAGCCACCCATTACCTATATTTGTCACCTTGACAATAAAATTGTTGTGAGGAGCATCAGCAGTTCACTGAACATTCCTAGATTACCTGAATGCTCCTGGAGGAAGTGAATACCCCTGGATTAACAAGATGCTCCCACTGGAGGAACTGGAGACAAAAAATACTAAGCAATATTATATTTTTTACGTAGAAGCCACCTTTAGCAGCTTGGTTATGCAGTAAAACTTGTTTATTGAGCATGCCCTCACATCCTTCATGTTTGTGCTCCATATACTCGGTCGGCTCAACCCAACATGCTGTGATCTTTCATATCTCTATAGAATTGTCTGGCTGTCTTGTTGCTCCGCAGTATCACAATCTTAAAGGTTTTCACATAAAGGGATATCATTAGGGTTTTATTGGCCCGGTTCCTGCCATTAGGAACCCCAACATCGGGCGACCGCACAGCAGTGGCACCGATGATCAAAGCAAGTGGCCAAGCCTAACGAAAAGGGCTTCTTTACAACCCCGCTCTGCGAATTTGGATTCCCAGCGGCACAAACAGCTCGTGGTGATCACAGAAGCCATGGACCATCGTGACTCAAGGCGAAGAAGCTTCAGTTGAAGAACGTGAAGTCTGGCTCGCTTTTCCCCAGTCGAGTTCTCCACACATCACAGACATCCACGAGGAACACAGAAAAGTGGTTTCTCCCACCTTGATAAAAGGAAGCTCTGATGTTGTCAGGTCTTTTTTTTTGCAGAATATCCAATCGTCTGAGTTATTTGAGACTTCTGAGGCCATAAAAGGTGTTAGAGCAGCTTGTGTGTGAAGGATAAAGTCTGGCGGCGCCGTGATGGAAGCACAATGACTCTATAAACTTTGCCCTTGAAGACAAAGTGAACCAAAGCCATCTGTCTTTCAGACCAAGGAGGCGTTCTGAACGTGTTTGCTCTCCGAAAGGCTGCGACGACACTTCTGCGAACGTAGCCGAGCGAGACCTATCCGTCAAAGCCATCTGAAAGAGGGGTTTGATGACGGCAGATGGCAACCTTCACAAACTGTTTGCCGCGACCAGACTGTAATGACAAACGAAAAGAATTTGATTCACTGTGCATGAAATCTCAACGATGGTTCACGGTTCAGTTTGTAAACTGATAACTGGTAAGATCTCCTTTAGCTGCAGCCAAAACTGAAGAGGATTTTTAGATGGCATGATAAAGGAGAAAGGGCCAACGATACACAAAGATAGCAAAAACCAGAATGGAGAATGCTACGGAGAATAAAAAACAGAGGGCTAAGTGGTCTGAAACGCAGAGATATAAACACTGTAGAGCTTCTGAGATGATAAGGGTCAAAAGCGGAGGAGGTTATGGAGGATGACACGGGGCAAAAGCAGCCGAGAATATCTCTGCAAGATAAACTTAAACGTTTCACATTTCTGCTCATTGTGATTTCATACAGTATTTAGTTAGATCATTTGGCCTACGCAGCAATTAAGTGGCCCCTGATTGCTAGCAGGACGGATTGCTCATCTACATGATCGAGATATTAAGAGCACAATGGAGTAGAGGATTTCATCGAGGTCAGGGCCGTGTTTGATATGGATTATCTGATCAGCTCCTGCTGGAGGCGGCGTGCAGCCTGTACGGAGATCGATCCTCCATCGGATCACAGAGAGTAAAGTATCGAAATCAATCTTCATCTGCTCAGGCGCATGGGCGCGTTATGGAAAGTATATATTATATGTAATGGCGCTAATGCAGGGAGCTAATTCCCCTCCCCGAGCTAAACATGAGAAAGGTATAAACACAATGTGGGGGGCAAAAGTCTGAGACCACTGGTGAGACCAATAAGAGCTTCTAATTGCATTTTCTCTAATTTAATACAATGCTTTCCATTACAAGTCATATAATCAGCATACAAATGATGGCAGGGTGCACTTGAGCTGCATTGACTTCACAAGTCCTGTACTAAGGAGAAAAAAGAGAGAAAGAGTATGAAATAGAGAGAGATGAGGGAGAGAATAAGAAAAAGACAAAGAGAGAGAGAGAGAGAGAGAGAGAGAGAGAGAGAGAGAGAAACAGTGAGTGAAAATGGGAGACAGAGAAAATAGAGGAAAGGAGAAAAGAGAGAGAAAGAGAGAACAGAGTGACTGTGGTGGCCTAGTGAAGAATGAGAGAGATAGATAGGGAAAAGGGAGAGAAAAAGAGAAAGAAATACAAAAACAGACAGAAAAATAGAGAGAGAAACAGCGAGAGAAAGAGGAGAGAAAAGACAAAAAGACAGAAAAACAGAAAGAGTTAAAGGGAGCAAAATGAGAGGAAAGGACAATGGCAGAAAAAGAGAAGAGAGGGTTGGGATGGCCTAGCAGTTAAGAGAGACACTGCGAGAGAAAAACAAAGAAAGAAAATGACAGAAAGAGAGAAAAGAGAGTGAAAAGGAGAGGAAAAGAGAGAAAAGGAGAAGAGACCGACTGTGGTGGCCTAGCAGTTAAGAGAGAAAAGTAAAAAGAAAAATAGAAAGAGAGAGAGACAAAACAGAGAGAGAAACTGAAAAAGAAAAGGAAAAGAAAAGAGGAGAGAAAATAAAACAGAGAAAGAAAAGGAAGATAAAATGAGATGAAGAGAAAAACAGAGAGAAAGACAGAAACAAAATGAGAGATGAGAAAAAAACAACAACAGAGAAACAGATAAAGAAAAGATAAAAGAGAGAAAACCAAAAAGAGGAAAAGAGAAACAGAGACAAGGGAGAGAAAACAGACAAAGAGAAAGAGAGAAACAGAGGGAGAAAAGGGAGAGAAAATAGGAAATGTGAGAAAGAGAAAACAGAGAGAAAAAGAGAAAGAGAGATAAACAGAGAAAATGGAAGTTTTTGCAGCTGTAGTATATTTTAAATTTGAAATCAGATTTAATTCACTGAAACTTTGTTTATATAAATTACTCTATGTATAAATGCATATGCATCTGTATTTGTCTCTCTCTCTGTCTCTCTCTCTCTTTAGATCTAAACCTGAGCAGATTCAGTGCCAGCAGGACCTTGGCATGAACCCTGAGCTTTCTGCCACTTTTCATTCTCCTGATACATATTGATGATTTAAAAGTGGTTGAAAAGGCATTTTTTAACTCCCGGTGTGACGGCGCTCTCCGGCTTCACTCCGGCACACCGGGGACGCTCTGACATTAAAGTGCAAATGATTTATTTACTCGGTGAGAGGAAGTATTCTATAATTTCCCCTGCAAGTCTCCATTAATCAGGACTAAAGTGCATAACAGAGTGTCTGCTGGTGACACCCAACAGGACGGCAATGAAAAATACAAATAATAACAAAGCAAGCTCTGGTAATGTGAGCGACGAGAGATTTGTGGTATAAATGTTACATGTCACCAAAATCGCGGGACCCGTTGAAGGCGTGGTGACACCCTGCGCTCTCCTGACTTGTTTATTTAATGTAAGAACATCCTGAAGTTGCTCAGCATAGGTTTTATCGATCCGCTGTGCTAACAGCGACGGCGTAAGCCTGTGCAGACCTAAGCAATGTCTGTCAGTCAGCGATTAGGAGGATTTATGCTTTGATTTATCTCATGTGGCCGTGGTGGGAGCAAGGTTGCTAAAGGGCAAGTGCTTTACTCAGAGGCAGAGTCCAAACTCATATCGTTCTAATGCTGGGATGAAACATTTCACCCAAAACCTCAGTGGCAGGGATTTTGTAAACATCTCTTAGGGGTTCGTGTGGATGTCATGTCTGCCTTCTGCCACATCCCAAAGAAACTGATAGATCTAGATCTGGAGACTGTGGGGTAAATTAAAGTCGTAAAGAGACGGAAAAATTTAGAAGAAACAGGGAGAGAAGAAGAGAAAGACAATGAGAAAAGAAAAACCAAGAGAGAAGAAAGAGAGAGAGACGTTTGATTTAAAGGACTGACTTTGTTTGGCTTTTCCAGCTTCCAAATCCTAAAGGTGATAAAGCTTTGGCTCAGGTTTGTCATTAATAGCTTCATCTTCCAAATTTAAATAGTTTTCAAAACCAATAGATTTTATAAACTAATTATAGCCTTCATTTCGGCAGGGTTTTACTGGACTCACAACTCGACTGAAGAGCAACGAGACTGAAGCTCAGTTTTAGTCCCATCAACAAAAATGCTGAATCAGCTTCATCCCTCACAGAGACGTCGTTTGCTGGAGTTAAACTCGGCTCTTTCATTAAACCCCATCCGCGGCTGATCGGAGCTTCATTCCTCTGACAGGTTTGTTATCTGTAAGTCCAGCTCTAACCCAGAGAAGCTGCTGATGCTCTGGAGCTCTGCCCTTACATTTCTGACTGATCAGATTCACATTAAGAGCTTCATCATACAGATTTATAATCACTAATCAAACTGGATCCTAGACTTTGGTTAGAACACTGGGATCTCACTTCGATCTGCTTCAGTCAGTAGAACAGTGGATCTTAGTAACAGCCTGCCTTATAAACCCCGCCCATTTTATTTGCTGAATGGAAATAAACTGTCTTTTTCATAAATTAAAACTTACCAATATTTGTGTTTATCGTCTGTATAATAAAGTTATTGGTCATTCTGTTCCTCGACTGTAATGACTGATGGGCTTAGCCGCGGGGGAACGCTAGAATGGAACTATTTTACCTCAGGAAGGCTGATAAACAAATCGCTTTTTCCGTCCTCTTTATCTTAAAATCGAACAATAAATGGCGATAACGGAACCGTGGGATAATGGCCATAACACACTCGAGGTCGTGCTTTAACGTGAGACACTGGCACAGGGGTTCTGATCTAGTCAGTCATGTATTGTCCAATTTTGGTGAGCCCGTGTGAATTGTAGCCTCAGTTCCCTGTTCTTAGCTGACAGGAGTGGCACCCGGTGTGATCTTCTGCTGATATAGCCCATCTGCTTCAAGGTACCTTGGTTATAACATGGTTACTTGAGTTACTGTTTCCTTTCTATCAGGTCGAACCAGTCTGCATTCTCCTCCGACCTCTGGCATCAACGTGGCATTTTGACCCAGGGAACTGCCCTCACTGGATAGTTTGTCTTTGTCGGACCACTCTCTCTAAACCCTAGAGATGGCGCTGTGGGTGAAAATCCCAGTAGATCAGCAGTATCTGAAATACCCAGACCAGATATACCATATAATATATATGATATTGTAATACAAGTAATAATATATACATTTAATAACAAATAAATACATTTTTAAATCTATTTTTAACATTTAGTATTAAAAAACATATCAGAAATCAGCATTTTAGATTTGAATTCAGAATTTGGTAACAAAAATACAGAAAACAAATATAAATAAGCAAAACATTTCACATAGTTATATTTACATTTTAAACGAATTAAAGAAAACTATTTTAGATTTCTATTCATAATTGGTAACAAAAACTAAATTACACAATTCAGTAAATAAATAAAACACTTTCACATACATATCTATATGTTACAATACGTTTCTCAAAAGTAAAAATAGGTAGATTTACAACATTTATTTTTAATAGTAAGCATTAAAAACAAAATAACAGTAATATATAAAATATTTTAGATTTATATTCATTATATGGTGGCAGAGAAATAAATGAAATATATTATTATATATTAAATGACTTTTCCCATACTTATATTTACATTTTATAATAATAGATAATAATACTAAATAATATTTAAATAATATTTAGTATTGAAAACAAAAATATTCCTAATGAAAGAAAATTATTTAAGATTTCAGTTCATTATTTGTTGTCATGAACAATAAATTAAACATATTATAAAAAAATAAAAAAATAAACTTCCTATATTTAAATAAAAATGTTATTTAAAAATCGATTTTATTAATACTTAGTAGTAAAAAAATGACAATTAAAGAAAATTATTTAAGATTTAAATTCATAGTTTAGTAACAGAAAATAACACATGACACACACTAGTAAAAAATAAGCAGCTTGTCTTGATCACGTTGCTGCCATGTGATTGGCTGATTAGATATTCGTGTTGCCGTGCAGTTGAACAGGAGTACCTACTAAATATGAATGAATAAAAAGGCTTTTGGTGGCACCTCATGTTTTTAAGATTAAGCAGAGTTACAGGTTTTGAACACAGAGCGTGAGCGTGACGACCTTGCCCGGGAATGGGACTGCTCTCTGTGCCTTTGACATTTCCTCTGGTTGTGTGATGCTCGGGTTATCCACATAGGTTCAGCCTGGAAATGTCAATCGGACTGCGGGGATTGGACTGATATAAAAACACACGGTGGCACTCCGGAGATCTGAGACGAGCCTAAGAGACGCCTCGCCCTTCACGTTGTAGATGAGCATCTGCTTCGTTACCGATTCTGTAAAACTCAGGCCATCAGCAGAAACCTGAGGCCGTCCTGCGTGACTCGTGACTCGGGAACGAATCGTATGAAAGGGAAAAGTCGACAGGTTTTTGAGGGGGCCCTCGTTTGATTTGCGTGCTCGTTTGTGCAGGTGCGGACTGCCTCCTCCTGCGGATATTTGCATCTCAGATATACGAGCGGCGGGTTAAGTAGGCATCATTATGGTGCCTGTATAGAATTCTGCGGGTATAAAAACGTCCACGGCCATAAAGTATGTGCCTACTGTATATGCAAATGGACGGACATATTTACAGCTCCATAAAGCATTTGAATTGTGGCTATGCAAATAAACACGGTGGCTCATTAGCACAGCGCCGTCTTAACATCAGCGAGCATCCTTTACCTTCATTTGGGGGACAGAAAAAAAGATCAGGACAGGACGATGGAAATTCTTTTGTGACTACAAAAAAGTTCAGGTGCCTGAGCCAGGTCCAAAAGCCAGGCTCAGTCATGGTACGGGGTCGGGTCAGGGCCCTTGGTGAAGGTCATTTCCACTTCTGTGATGCAGCATTAATGCAGAAAAGTACACTGAGATTTTAGAGCAGCAAGATGTCCATGCATTTTTCAACAAGACAAAACACAAAACAAAACCACATGCTGCACACAAGAAAGAGGAGAATCCTTAAGGCAGCGTCTCATGGAAATCAGGATTTCCTGCAATGTTTATTAGAGACCATAACCCTAAGAGACATCATTTAGAACTGAGTCACTTTCTTAAGTCCTTTTCACACCGAGTCCGTTGGACGTAAAAACGCACCTCAAGTTTTGAACTCGCCATCCTTCATGCCGAGTCTGAAACTGATGCACCGCGACGCTGTGACATGTTTAACTGCTTCTGCTTTAAAATAGGGCTGACCAATCAGAGCTCGGTCGCCGGGCAGAACAGCTTATCGAGAGCTTATAGGACGAGCAACAGGCTGCCTCTAAAAACATGGATATCAAAGGAAAGCTCTGGTGGGATAGAACTGAACGGCTGGAGAATGATGGTGATAAAGCTCACAGGGACTGGATGGAACCGTCTGATTATTTATCTGAGTGCATTCTGATCTGAAAATAAAAAACTACAAACTATAAAAAGCCTCCTGCTCTAATCTTCACTCGTGTCTTTGTTTTTATGAGTTGACAATGTGAAAAAGACACGGTGGAATCTTCACATTAAAACACATTAAAAGAAGGCAAAATAAAGATTGCAAAAGCAGACAGGGAGTTTTCAGTGTGTTTAGACAAAAATGCATCAGACTCGGTGTGAACAGGCCTTCATTCGTTTAGAGCTCTTGGAAACAATTAACGAGTCAGTAACAATTTTGCCACAGCGACTATGTTTATTTTTTTACACTGCAGTCCAGTTCGAGACAGTCATGCATTTCAAAAGAAGGAAACACTAAACATCGGTCATTATCTATCATATACAAAGAGCATAGCGTCCTGTTTGACCTCTGTGTATCCTGGACAGGGTCTGGAACCTAACCTGGAATTTATTGAGCAGAATTACTCTAGATAGGGCACCAGTTCATCACATCTTTTACCTTGCAAGGCATGGATCCGAACCCAGACCCTCCGGAACCTCAGGACAGCTTCTCAGCTCACGAGATAGCCACCGAACAGCATTTGACCAGAGCAAGCTTGTAATTTTGTCTTTTCAATAATATTTCCATCAATTAACGCTTAAAATGGAAGTGTAACGTACACCTGAGGAGTGGAGGCGAGCGCAAGGAGTCGAGTCCAATGACAGGTTTATCTGACAGGCCGAGCAGACACACAGACAGGAGCAAATGCAGCAGGAGGCGTAATTACCGGTCCAGGATGCAGGCGGCGGCCACAGCCAGAGGGAGAGATGAAGCCGACGGATGCAGGATGACATGGATGGAGCGTGAGATGAAGTACAGGCGGAGAGTAAATAACGAAGGTGGAGGAAGACACGTAGAGAGGTCACGTGGCTGGAGGTGGAAGCGGCATATAAACATCCTGACAGGTGCTGAGGGAAAATAAACATTCGAAGCATTCGAAGATTCCTCCAGCAAGCAACACGTCCAATACGAGAACAGGCTGCTCACTTACAGGCTAATAGATCCCTGCGCCAAACGGCCGACATCAGATAATATTTGTTATTGGATATTGATTCATCAGAATGCTTTGGATCACTGGGTATGAGTAAGGAGTGACTATAGACACAGCAGTGCCTGCTCTTATTCCCTCTGTATCCCAGTGTGTAATTTACCCCGTGCTAGCACATCTGAAGGTGTTAATCAAAGGGTACAGAAGTGGGTCAGTGCTGAGAATAGTGTGTGTTACTCTTTGCCTCATCTGAGCTCATTATAATACAGGATATGAAGATTTATGATTTAAAACAAATGTGCAAATCAAAAAAGCTGGGACGGTACGGAAATTGCAAATACTTTGACTTTTATCTCATTGCAGGCAGTATGAACCTGAGATGTTCCTGTTTTTTGTGGTCTACTTCATTTCATTTGTTAGTAAGCAAACAGCTGGGACTTTAAAAGGCTTCTTTTTAGCACAGTAACGTTTTAAGTGGCATATGTGAATGCAACTCTGTATTGTAGAGCCTGATAAAGGTTTGATAAAGGAATCCCTTGTCCATGTGGTTCTATCAGCTATTGATGATGGACGGTTCTTGATGCAGTGCTGTCTGAGGGAGTGGAGATCACCCCTCTTCAGTTTAGGCTTTTTAGGAAATTCCTTGAATTGATTAATGATATTATACCCTGTAGAAGGAGACATCATGATTATAATCATCTGTTTGAAATCACATCATTATTTAGTTTTTTAACCTCATTACTCCAACTTACTTCGGAAAGTGTTGTAAGGTTAAATTCAGGAATGGATGTTAACCAATGAAATGATGATAACCAGAAAAATCTCAGCTTCATGCTGCCTGCAATGAAATAAAAGTCAAAGTAAATGTAAGAAACACTGCATGATTTTTCGGATTTGGGGTTGTAATTACACATAAAATTCTACACATTTTAATTAACCAATAAGTCAGTTAACAAGTCCCATAACCTTAAAAAACTCCAGTGGATCAGTTGGGAAGCTGTGAGTACAGATTGGGAACCCCTACTGACCCTACATGCTTGACAGAACCCCATCCCTGTCCCTGTAACTCTTGTACCTCTGATGAGATGGACATTCTCCTGTGCTATGGGGTGCCGGTCTCTTTTGGTGCTTCCTTCCCTGTCCTCACGCCAGACTCTGCATTTAGAGCACTGGATTTCAAATGCTGACCCTCTCGGGTACATACATCAAAATCAGGAAAAATATATGAATCGTTCATTACATTTCCTTTGACTTTTATTTCATTGCAGACAGTACGAACCCAAGATATCTCATTTGTTAATAAACATCCATTCCTGTGTTTCAGGTCTGCAACACATTCCAAAAACAGTTGGGATGGGGACAATGTAGGTCTAGTAATGAGGTAAAAAAAACTAAATAATGATGCTTAGACCACTGCATGTATGGTCCTTAACATTGCACGTTTGTTTGTGTTTCTTCAAAAGAGCTTGAACAGCACAGAGAGACCTTGCTGATGCAGTATAACTACCCTGTGTCTTGTTGATGTGCTCCTCATGTTTGTAGAAGATTGGCTGTTCCTTCACCCAGTTTTAAACTTCGTACACAGCTGTTTCTGTTTCACTCAGTGATGGAGTTTCAAATTACTTGTGAAAATGATGATCATTATCACCTGTTTGGATGCTACAGCCTGAGTTTGTGCGAGTGTGCCTCGAAAAACTGATGCTGTTTTGAAGGCAAAGGGTGGCCAAATATCGCTTTGATTCGGATTTCTCTTTTGTTCATTCACTTTGCATTTTGCATTTTTACTTTGCAGCATTTGTTCCCACATCTGCCTAAAACTTTGAACATACTGAGATGTTTCAGTACACACTAATGGATACAACTTTTGCACAATAAAATTAGTTTATAATACGTTGTGTACAAGTTCCAGAGTTTCCTCTTTGCATTCAGAAAACCTATAAATCATATCATATACAGGTAGATACACTAAACCTGAAAACAACCCCATGCTAGAGAATCGGCTAGAACATTAGCGCATGCAGCATTTGGAGGAAAGCATCAGTGAGCAAAACATCAATTTGTGTCAGATCGAGCGTAGGTTTCGCAGGATGTATCATTTCCTTCCGCAGACAGATCCTCGGCATTTTCTCCTCATTTTGCTTTGCATATAAATCAATACGGGTCACCTCCGAGTCGCCGTCTCCTCCATGAACGACTGACCTCTGCCTGCCCGCCGCTGGTCGCTTATAAAAAAAGCGAGACACCTGACAGCTTGCTAAATGTCCTGAACATCCGCGTTTCTCGCTCGGCTTCATACAAACATCAATAACATTGACGTCTGGGGGGGAATGGTCGCCTGTGTACAGCCAGCAAGTTTAAAATGAATACGTTTCACTGTTACAGCCAAACACTTTATAATTTTGCTGCCATTCTGACTTCTCCAGGCTTCGATCGCTCCTTTCTTTCTTCATTCCGTGTCAGTTCTGGCTGGTAATTATGTTAATTAGATGCTCTTGTAAAAATGTTTAATCATTAGTTCTGGTGGAATTGTTGCTCTGCGCTGAGAATGCGAGCCGGAGAAAAGCGAGCCGCTAGACACTAATAACAGATTTTTACAAATATGACGGACGAAACTATGAAACCTGTCAGAATATATTAATAACAAGTGACTCGGGCCACTCAGTGCTTTACAACTGTGTTATTTCTTCTTGAAATTGCTTTTAAATGGTTTAGGCTTGGAGATCGGACAGTTTATCATACAACTAATGCAAAAGTAATAAAAACACAGTGTTCCTTACATTTACTCTGACTTTTATTCATTGCAGGCAGTGTGAATCTCAGATATTTCACGTTCTTCCTTTTCAGTTTCACTTCATTTGTTAACAAACGTCCATGCCTGCATTTCAGACCTGCAACTCATCCCAAAAGAAGTTGGGACTGTAAAGCATTATCACTTTGTGATGCTGTCAGGTTCAGGTGTTATTTTTGTTCCACTCTTCCTCTAAACACATCTTAAGGTGTGTAACAGTACGGGGTCGTCTTCTTCACAACAGCTGAAGACAACAGGCAATAAAGATGTTCCTGATTCCCAGAGTTGTCTAACTTGACGCATGAATTTGCCAGTGACACCCAAAGAGGATCTGTGACAATAAAACTTCCCTGAAGAACGTAAAGATGTATTTCACAATATCTGCTCATGGAAAGTTTAGAGAGAACATGCAAGAACCCTGACTTGACCCCGGTGTTCATTAAAGCACTTTTGAATGTTTTTAGCATATACGGAAGAAGGTTTGCACCATGGGATGGACCTGCACATATAAAACCGCCTCATGCAATCACTAGGCTGTTGAGTAGATGCTCTGCAGACCATTATGGATCGTCGATCGTATATTGATCCACATTGATCCAAGTTTCCATGCTGAAGGCTTCCTTTGTCTTTTTCCATCCAAATAAAGGAAGTACGGGCAGCCTAGTATTCATTCATGTTTCATAGCTGTACTTAAGTAGATTTTAAGAATAGTTGTACTTTAATCAAGCTTTATTAAAACAGACATTTCTACGACAATCAGTCCTTCTTGTTTCTTCCCCAGATGACTCTCAGCTGCACATCTTCCCTCAAAACCCAGACACGTCTTCTAGGACATTTGCTGCATTTTTTTTTCATGCTTTGGTTTGGCAGTCCACTTTCGCTGTCACTGCAGAAGTCAAGTCAAATTTATTTACATAGAGCTTTTAACAAAGCAGCTTTAGAAATATAAGCCTGAGGCGACAATGGCAAGGAACGACTCCCCAAACATTATAGGGAAGAAACCATGGGAGGACCAAGACTCAAATGAGAAACCATCCTCCTTGGCAGCCTGCATGTTAAATGTAAGAATTAAGGACATAAGCAAAGTAAACTATTTCAAATTAGAATAGAATAACATATAGGCTATGATGGAATAACCCGTTTCATAGAGTTTTATAAAATAGAGAATTAAAAAACCTATAGAATGTAATAGAGTAAGGAATGAGTGAATTGGGACAGTTAATCCGATAAGAAGAGTCGCTGTAGGTTCTTGTGTCCTCATTGGGAAAGATTCGTTGGAAGTGCGTCCTCAGTGAAAGAAGTATAATATCCACGAATGCTGATGTAAGGGTTAGTACGCTCAGGATGAAAGGTTCTAGAAGTGATTCCACTGGCTCTTCAAGTACCTGCATGGACGATGGCCATCCGTGGCCAAATCTGAGTGAAAGATGCATCATACCACATGAAATGTCAACTACTGTGTACATATCTAACCAGAGAACTCTCCATCAAACCCCAAAAATCCCAGAGAGGTAAGGACTACTTCTCTCTAATTTGGTAACATTGCTAGTCAGGTGCTTTGAAATGTATTTTACTCGTTAAATTAGCTTTGAGCTGTGTGTAAACACACTAAAGCACCATGTAATTGCGCTGTTGATTCTTAAGTAGAAAAAGTCATTATTCAGAAAGGTTTTGTGAATTTTATTCAAGTGTGAATACTGGGAACTTTGTTTATCATGTGCTTTTAACACCAGTCGAATTCAAGCACAGAACTTTCTGTATTTCTGCATAAATATGAACTAAAATGTTGTCGGATTTTCAAACCATAACAGGGCTCTATCAAAGTCTGATCTTCACAACACACGTTTGCGGAAGAGCATCATGGTACGAACAAACGAGATTTCAAGCTAGAAAAAAAAAGAGTTGTTGATGCTAACCTGGCTGTAAAAGGTTATGAAACTATTTCTTAAAGAGTATGGTCATTGTTATAAGTCACAAACTCAGGATAAACTTCTAGGCAACTAAAGGTCTCTCTCATAGAGAATAAGGTTAATGTTCATGAGTCCCCCATCAAGAGAACACTAAACAACAATGGTGTGCATGGAAGGGCTACAAGGAGAAAACCACTGCTCTCCAAAAATAACTTTGTCTGATCTGAAGATCACGTGGACAAATCAGAAGGAAACTGGAAAAACATTTTGTGGATGGCTGAGACCAAAGTAAAGCTTTTTGGTTTACATGAGATGTGTTATATCTAGAGAAAGGAAAAACTATAGCAGCAAATTCTAAAGGAAAATGAACCGAATCTCAATAGAACATGGATCATGCAGCAAGAGAACGACCCTAAACACACGTAAGTCGTTCTACCAAAGAACGGTTAAGGAAGATTAATGTTTTTAAACAGCCAAGTCAGATAATTTAGGTACTGATCTTAGACGATACAGTAGATAGACGAATGGATGGAGAGATATGTGATACGTTACATATCTGTCTTGTCAACAAAGGACAGAAATTTGGAAACAAGACAAGGTATAGTTCAACCAGTTAGTGGTTCTTGTTGAAGCACTTGAGCCTTAAATCCTAAGCCACTTTCTTATATATAAAATAATGTCATTCAGTTTGGGTTTTAATCCCCTCAGTGAAGGACAGGAAACTGAGGCTACAGGTTGGTAAGCCTGGATTTGTTCTCACAACCTTCCACTTAATAGTTCAGAGCCTTAAACCGGGTAAATGTCAACATTTACATACCTTCATCCCGGCCAATATGTTTGTCCAAAGCAAGCTGAGAAAAGATAAAGTCCAAACAGTTTAAGGTTGTTCTTACACTCACTGTCCATTTTATCAGTTGCACTTTGTAGTTCTGTAATTACAGACTGTAGTCCATCTGGGTCTCTACATCCTTTGTTCGTCCGCTTTACTCTGTCCTCTAATGGTCAGGACCCCCACAGATCAGGTACTATTTGGTGGTGTGTTAGTGTGTGTCATGCTGGTATGAGTGGCTTAGAGACAGCAGTGCTGCTGGAGTTTTAAACCCCATTCACTCACTGTCCACTTTATTAGACATGTCTACCTCATGGCTCTACCTTGTAGAAGTAAAGTCAGAGACAGCAGCTCATCTGTTGGTGCACAGCTTGTTTTAGGCATCCTCTAATCCAGTGGTTTCCAATGGTTTTTTCCTTGGAGCCCCGCCTACACGTATTTAAGAAAAGCTGACCAAAGGAATGAAGTGATTCAGTGATTCTTTATTGGCAAAAAATAACAGTTAAATCTTTTTTTTCCTTTTCTCTTTTGGTTCCTTTTATGGCTTTTTATTTCCTTTGATTCATTTTGGCTTCAGATTGCTTTTGACAAACACAGAGCAGACAAAGGCTCGGGCACCTCCTTTGATGTTTGGCATCCCCGGATGGGAACCGTGGCTCTAATCCTTCATCAGTTTTCATGGGACGATGCCTGCAGGATGCTGGTGGCTGGACATTTTTGCTTGGTGGACTATTTTCAGTCCAGGAGTGACACTGAGGTGTTTAAAACTCCAGCAGCACTGCTGTGTCTGATCCACTCATACCAGGACAACATGCACAAACAGACTACCGCTACATCGGTGTGACTGCAGAGCTGAGGATGATCCACCACCCAAATAGTCTGATCTGTGGGCGAATTATGTAGAGAAACAAATGGACTACAGTCTATAAATGTAGGACTACGAAGTGCTTCTATATGGTAGCAGATACCTTTGTCCGAGCTTTGGGACGGGATTTGAATCCACGACGTTCTGTTCGTTAGTCTGTTACCACAGTCCACCGAAGGTCATTACAAATACAGCATCGGCAACACGGGTGTGTAAATAACTAGGCTCTGGCACACCACATATCAGCGCCGGTGTCACAGCCCAGTGTGGACCAGTGTGACGCTAATCACCGCCGTCCTGATTCATGTCTCCACCGAAGACACGCGGCAGCATTAAGCGTTTTAAATCATGCTGCAAAACGCTCCGGTGTTTCACGCCAATAAAGCTCCAGCCAAGGGCCGGGTTTACGATGAGTACACAACCGACGTCCTGCGCCTTTATTAGCTGCTTACCAAGCCACCGGTGCCTGACTTGGACTGATTACCGAGCGACCCCGGTGCGTTTCAGACCCCGCGAGGCTCAGGATCTCTCATGCTAACACACACACACACACACACATGCTGGCCTCGGTGTCAGTTCGGGGAGGGAATCATCACCATCCATCAGCCGCCCTCGGAGGATCATTTGCTGCAAATGTTTGACTTCAGAGGGAGGGCCAGTTTATGGCGGCTAATCATGAAGTCGGAGTGCACGGGTTTCTCCTGGCTTCCTTCAGATCGCTGAATGTTTACCGTCGAGATCTATTCGAATTATCCTGTCGTCAATGAATCCCTGGATGAAAATAAGGCGCCGCTTTATGTGAGCCCATGTTTTATTACACTGCAGCACTCGTTTATTAGAGTCCTGTGCAAGTCTAAAGGGGGAGGTTAAGAGGCTTTTTTCTTTTCTCTTCCCGCTCGCTCACTCGCTCACTTTTTCCTTCTCACGCTGTTTAACTTTCGACGCCTTTTACCCCCTCGCCTTCGCATCACTTTTCAGAAATTCTTCTTTCCCAAAGCCTAATGAGTTTTTCCTCTGCCGAGAACCCAAAGCCCTCTTCTCTATGCAGGCCCATGAGCGACCGTAATCCACCATCGATCCCTCCCTGATTTGTTGCTGTCAGCTTTTCGAAATGATAGAAAGCGGAAAAAAAGCCTCCCCGAAAAAACTGGCGTTTCCAATTAGCGACGATTATAATTGGGTGTTATTAAGGCGCTGACAGAGAGGCGTCACGTCGCTCTTGCAGTTAAGCCATGGGATAAATCTCAGAGGAGGCCGACGCTGATACATCTGCGCATCGCTCACAACGTCAGACTTTAACCTTCTTTTACTGCCAGAGGTCTGAGAAGGTCAATAGCATGTAGACGCCCTTATTAGATGTTCATCGTCTGCGTGAAAGCCTCTCGTGGGACTGGCTACAAAGTACGAAGGTTAGCGCGGGCTGACTTAACCGGGATTAGAACTTGCATCGGTATGATTAGCGTGAAGAAAAAGGATACGGGTTTCCAGAGGTGAAATACCAGGTCTGACGATCTGGAGAAGAATGGTGAAAAAGCCAGGGTTTAATAAACAGCGTTGATGAGAAGCGGATGTGGATCAGGTGACCAGCTGGGGACAAAATTAAACAGAATAAACACACACAAAACAAAGAAAGAAAACAGAAGGGAAACACAACACAAGGGAGATCCACAGAAGCAGATCTGACACAGATACGAGTCATTTCTAGTGAATCAGTACGACGTCCATCATCAAAAGTCCCAAGCTATGATTTTTAAAAGGCACTGAATAAACTCAAGAAAGCATGAGGATTAAAATGGCTTTTAATATCGAATAACAATCATAGCTGCACTTGGACTATCACAAACACCCTGCATTTTCATTTCACCCTGCCGCGGATCTGCATCGGTCTGTAAAGTGGAATTAGAGTCGAATGAGAAGAACCAGGAGCGCGGCGGCTGAGGGACGTCTCTCATCCATAATGCATTCCAGCAGAGCCAAACTTCTCGCCTCGTTCCTCTTCACAAAGCAGATAAAAGAGCCACAAGTCAGCAGTTCAGCCATCCGACTTCTGTCTTCCATCATTATCCAAGGCAGCAAATTAGCAGCACGTTGCCTGATCTCATCCCGCATTCCACGTGCCGGTCCGTCCGATTCCTGCTCTTTAATACTGAAGATAATAAAAGAGATAAATAAAGAGAGAGTGTCCTTCTGTGACACTTCACTAAATGAAATCAATTGCACCTGGGAAACATGAAGAAAAATGTTGTTTTCTTGCACCAGGCGCCGCAATAAACCGATTCCAGAGCTCGAACAGGTTGAGAATCAGATTCTCATCATATCACAGAGACTGCAGGAGCATTCAGTAACACCAGGCCCAAGTTTATCAAAGGAAATGTGATGATTTTTTGAAATAATAATATCTAATCAATCCTGAAGTTGATAATTACCACAGCTCAGACCATTACTTTCAATCTAAGACCAGTTTTATTTTGTATTTAAAAAAAATATATAACGATAGCATTGACAGGATCTGTAACAGTATGAATAATAATAATAATAATAATAATAATAATAATAATATTAATAATAATAAATCACCATTATCATCATATAAATAAAAAACAAACAAATACAGAAAAAAATAAAAATGAATTAAATAAAGAATACTTTTCCATTCATTTTTTGCCCCCTTGGCAATATCAAAAAACGATAATGAAAATATAAGTAATAAATAAAATATTTTTTTAAGAAATTAAATAAATAAATAAATAAATAAATAAATAAATAGCAATTTATAATAAAATAAAATAAAATAACTAAAATAAATTAATGTAAATCTGTTCCAGCACCTGATTAAAGCAATTCTTCCCTCTGACGAGTCACTGAGAACGCTGAGAGAACTGACGCGAGGATTGCGAGGATCTGGCAACACAGACTCATTCTCCGCGGTTGCACACAGGACGCACGCCGTTTCGTAACTGTTAGCAGCTTATTACCTTTGAACTATTTTAATTCCCGATCGCATCTGTATCATTTATAATCGTATATATAGTAAGTTTTTACAACATCTTAATCATTTTATTCTCGTACCGGCGGATTATATTTTTTTTCCGTTAATCGTTATTTAGTAACTTTACAGGTATACCGGCTTGTGTTTGCAGTTGCGTCTTCTTTTGCAGTAGTGTGTGTTTTTATAACTTTTTTACAGTCTTTTCCCACTTTCTTTCTGAGACTTAGTTTTTTGTGACGTTTTGTATTGACTTAACTTGTATTAACGCTTTAATCGAGCATTGCATTGGACCATCGGCTGCAGCTGAACCAGATCTTCACTCGGCCCCCCACAACACCACCCGAAGCTAAGTACCTTTAATTCATTGATTGTATTAACATGGCTTCTGCTGTGCTTGTTCCATGTGCCGAGTGTGGCATGTTTAGCTTTTCTTCCTCCGTCATTAGTGTAAATTTTACTTGTGATAGGTGTAGGCTTGTAGCCAGT
The DNA here is from genome assembly GCA_025084515.1 of Ancistrus triradiatus. Taxonomy (NCBI): domain Eukaryota; kingdom Metazoa; phylum Chordata; class Actinopteri; order Siluriformes; family Loricariidae; genus Ancistrus; species Ancistrus triradiatus. Next base: position 19,969 of record JAJAGP010005030.1, on the reverse strand, counting down.
CTGACGGAGAAGACTGTAGTTTTAGAGGCGCGCATCCAGACATTAGAGAAGGCTAGCTCAGCTCCTAGCTTAGCAGATCTGGATGCCACAGGTGAAGTTAGAGCCCCAGCCCCGGCAGAGTCCTCGCAGCAGGGCCAGTGGGTGACGGTTCGGCGACGTAGTCGTAAGGTGTAGTCCACGAGAACACCACTCTTTAACCTGTTTCACGTGTCCAACAGGTTTGCCCTCCTCAGTGAAACACCCACTGAGCAGCCCTGTTGAAAGAGCTCTGGTCATAGGTGACTCTATTTTACGACACGTGAAACTTGCTACCCCTTTAGGGACACAAGCAGCTAGAGTGTCTCTGTATCCCGGAGCCAGCCAGTGCCGGACACTGTAAACAAGTCTTAGTGAACTCGAGAGCCGCAGATTCTCTAGGATAGTTTGTTCATGTAGGGGCTAATGATATACGCCTTCGTCAGTCAGAGGTTACTAAGGCTAATTTTGTAGAGGTGGTTAGAGTGGCGAAGGCGATGTCCGATGGCCGTAGTGTGCATTGGCCCCATCCCAATGCGACGAAGTGACCAAGCCTACAGCAGGTTATGGTCGCTGACTGCTGGCTGTCCAAGTGGTGCTCTGAAAACAACGTGGGCTATATAGACAACTGGACAGCCCCTTTGAGGGTAAGCCTGGCCTTTTAGGATGGGACGGTGTCCATCCCACTCGGGAGGGTGTCTGCTCTCATCTCCTGCAACATTGCCCATAGTCTTATGGCTCGATTGGTTAGGGGCTGACTAGCACAGCTAAATCCCATTACAGGCTAATTCTTTTGAATACTGATTCTTAATGTGACTGATCCATCGTTATGGAAGCCAAACCACCACTCTTTTCAGCTTGTCACTATTTACCTCCCTAAAACCCAACACCATACTTACCATTTACCACCGCCTTTAACTGAATTTACCACCCATTCCCCACCAAGAAAATACCTGTACCTGCCTCTCCTTGGTCCCTATTCAGAATTTCTTCAGGAATTTGCTAACTTTCTTTCCTGCTTACTACTGTCAACAGATAAGGCTTTAATTGTAGGTGATTTCAATATTCACTTTGACAATGAGCAGGATCCACTTATAATTGCTTTCGAGTCCATCTTAGAATCCATGGGTATCACTCAGAATGTGATGGGACCAACCCACCGCTGTAATCATACTTTAGATCTAATATTAACATTTGGTATCAATATAGATAACCTTGATGTTTTCACGCAAAGTGATTTGATTTCAGATCACTATCTTTTAGTATTTGAGCTATCTCTAATAAATAAAATCCTTCTGCCTCGTTATCACACCAAGCGCACTATCACATCTGCTACTCCAGCTGTGTTTATTAAAAACCTACCAGACTTGAAATTTAATACACCTACAGAGATCAATCATCTTGAGTGTGTAAATGACCAATTAGAATGTGTGCTTCCCTCAACCCTGGACACGATTGCTCCTGCTAGGGTCAAACACATTAGGGAAAAAAGGCTAGCACCATGGTAAAATGACAACACCCGTACCTTAAAGCAAAGAACACGGCACCTAGAGCGCAAGTAGAGACATAGTAAATTGGAGGTGTTTAAGATTGCTTGGAGGGACAGCATGGCAGAGTATAAGCATGCCCTCACTAAAGCTAAAGCTGCATACTTCTCTTCAATCATAGAGAAAAATAAGAATAATCCAAGATTTCTCTTTAATACAGTCTCCAAATTAACAAAAAACCCGACAGAAAGTGACTCTCCCGTTCTGTGTAATTTTAACAGTAATGACTTCATGACTTTCTTTAATGATAAGATAGAAAACATTAGGCATAAAACTCACTGCTCATCGCATCACCAAACTATTCAGCCACCTTCCAGATGCAGCACTAGTTAAGACATCTGTTTAATGAGCTGTAAATCAAGATTAAAATATTTTACCCCAATTACTAATACTGAACTATCCGCACTGATCAGCTCGTCTAAGCCATCAACATGTTTATTAGATCCAATTCCTGCACGTTTACTCAAACAAGTATTACCTAGTGTTATAGAGCCAGTGTTAGTTATTTTAAATTCATCCCTTACCTTTGGTTATGTGCCCAAATCCTTTAAGTCTGCTGTTATCAAACCACTGATTAAAAAGCCAATCTTGACCCTTGTGTGATATCTAAGTATAGACCAATTTCAAATCTACCATTTCTGTCCAAAATCTTAGAAAAAGCCATCTATCAGCAGCTCTGCATTTACCTCCAAAGGAATGAAATTTTTGAAACATTTCAGTCTGGTTTCAGGCCCCATCATAGTACTGAAACAGCATTAATTAGGGTACTAAATGACTTGTTAATGTCCTCAGATAAGGGATGTGTTTCTTTTCTTGTTCTGTCAGATTTAAGTGCAGCATTTGACACTATAGATCATGATGTTTTACTAAACAGACTAGAATATATTGTAGGTATTAAGGGATCAGCACTTTCTTGGTTTAAAGTTTGTTCATATGAATAATCTAAGGTCTAAGCCCTCAAAAGTGAAGTATGGCATGCCTCAGGGGTCAGTGCTAGACCCGCTTTTATTCTCTCTGTACATGCTGCCATTAGGCTCAGTTATTCGTAAACATGGCATTAGTTTCCACTGCTATGCAGATGATACACAGCTGTACATATCAGCCAAACCTAATGACAGCCTTACAATCAACAAAATTGAGGACTGTGTAAAGGAAATAAAAGATTGGATGTTATTTAATTTTCTCTTACTTAACTCAGATAAAACTGAGGTTTTATTACTGGGACCCAAGGCTTTGAGAGACAGGTTGGCTACATCTATCCTAAATCTAGATGGCTGTCCAGTATTGCCCAGTCCGTCTGTAAAAAACTTAGGGGTCACATTTGATTCAGATCTCTCCTTGGATGCGCACATTAGCAGCAGCACTCGAATTGCTTTCTTTCAATTACGTAATATCGCTAAACTTAGAAATATCCTCTCTTTTAATGAGCAGAAAAACTTGTTCATGCATTTATAACCTCAAAGGCTGGATTACTGTAACGCCTTACTTACTGGATGCTCTAGTAAATCTATAAATAAACTTCATTTTAGTTCAGAATGCAGCTGCCCGAGTGCTAACTGCACTGGTTACTTATAAAGCTCTTACATGGGCCCTGGCCCCACATATCTGAGTGACCTCTTAGAGTTTTACAATCCAACTCGTCTACTTCGTTCCGCAGGGTGTCAGGAACTTCTTTTAGTTCCTAGAATTAAAAAAGTCACAGCCGGGGGAAAGGCTTTCTCATACATGGCCCCCCAACTATGGAATAAACTTCCCACTTTCGTTCAAGAATTCAGACACTCTCCAAAGTTTTTAAGTCTAGGCTAAAGACATACCTATTTACGCAGGCTTTTTGACTAGATTTAGACCAGGATGCTGACTTGGGTCACTGGGGCCAGAGTCTGGAGTCATGTCTGGCCTGCCCTGCCTTGTCCGTTAGCCGGATTGGCTGTCCTTCTGCCTCCCGTGGGGTTGCCATGTCTCATGTGATCCCTCTTGGCTGTGTTTCCTACCAGTTCTCCTCTTTCTAGCTCTGCTGCTATAGCTAATGCTGCTGGCGTCTCATGCTACACATGGCATCATTGATTGACATGGCATCAGTGAATTGTTAATAGACACTGTGCTCTTAATCAATAACTAATTACAATTTTTCTGTTTTTTTCTCTCCGAGCTGTGTTCCGGCAGTTTCCAGCCCACACATGAAATTTCATCTGCTGTAGCTCCAGTCAAGCTGCTTCCATCATCAGCTCCAGCCCCATCATACCCGGGCCCACTTAATGCCGATGTTGCATACTTCACATTTTATTCGAACTTTGACTCCATGACTTTAGTTTCGCTCTTAGATTTATCATCTACGCCGCCCAAGGAGGTTGGGGTCCCTTTTTTGAGTCTTGGTCCCTCCTAAGGTTTCTTCCTATACCTCAGGGAGTTTTTCTTTGCCACTGTCGCCCTGGGCTTGCTCAATTTGGGATTGGACGTAGTTATTAGGAGATAATCTAAACTTGTAAAGTTGCTTTGAGACAATGCTCCATTGTAAAAAGCGCTATATAAATAGATCTGACTTGACTTGACTTGAAGTCCCAATGAGAAGTAATTTCAGAAAAGCTGACCCTAACATAAATAGGAAAACACATACAGTATCATTTGTTAGCACTTCATTGTTTGCTTGTTTAAGAAATAAACAAAGTAGAAAGTGATTGAAGAATATTGTGTGTGTGTGTGTGTGTGTGCAAATAATCTCTAAACTTAAAGCATTCAGCAGGTCTAATGTGCCAACCCACCACAGATACCCAGGTCGGAGGCCTAAGGCCAAATGGGCACCATGGCACCCATGTAGGTCTCTGTGAGCATTCAGTAATGACCTCACCCTTCTCCATTGGTAGGTTCCCCAACGTTAGTGCACCTAATAAGGCCAGACCAGGGGTGTCCCCACATTACAGATATGTTCTGGTGTGTTTTCTTTTTGTTGCATGGCGCCCGTCGGTGCCTAAACTTTTGCCTAACTTTTGCTTTGCCTTGGTTCACTCAGCAACGTTTAATCACAGAATGTAATCGGAAGAACAGATTGTAGTGCTGCATCTGTTTCTTCTTCTAGAGGCTCCTCATTATTTCCATGAAATAACAGGAAGCCCTGGAAGCTCAGGATACGAGATGATTTGTGGGGTAAGCATGTACGTGTTGGGGAACTGCGCATCCTCCCGCTGACACAGCCAAACCAGGGGCTAATTAGGATTCTACCAACCACACTCTTCCAGGTGGATGTATTTCATGTAGCGCCGTGGATACTGTAGCTCCAGATCGAGCTTTATTCCACGCTTCAGTGGGAGGACGGGGATTAAAAGACCAATCTGATCAAAATCTGTTGCTATGGTAACAGTCAAGCAGCTGATAGGTCTGAGATTTCTGCCAAAAAAGCTGTGGTGACATCCATCATCCATCGTCTGATGAGCATCTGATTTTTAAGTAGGAACAGCTTCTTTTATCCAGTCACTCAGATGTATTTTCTGTGAAGAGCCTGAGCCTGGTTCCCAGATTGCTCGTCTGTAATGGTTTCCTGCCTACGTACAGTAGAGTTTAACACGCCTGGTCTGGATACGTGGAGACATTACGCAAACTGACACATGGAACATTTTAATGAACCAATAATCAGGCAATTACATTCTTGCAGCAGATGCTCGAGGACCATCTGGGAAAGTGCCAAAACTTTTTTTAAGGGTTAAGATGCATGCATTAAAAGAGAACTTTTAATTAAATGTGTTTATTGTCGATGCATTAAATATAGGACAGATATCACATTTAGAGTTTAAAAATGATAAATAAAAAATTAATTATTAATTATCATCATCATCATCATCATCATCGTCATCATCATCATGGTCAGAAATAACAATAATGATGATGATAAAATCTTCATAATAATAATAAAACATGTAGAAAAATAATTACAACAACAACAATAATAATAATAATAATAATAATAATAATAAATAATAATAATAATAGTGATGCATGTATAATATTAATAATTAAAATAATAATAATTAAAAATAATAATAATAATAATAATAATAATAATCACCACTGTGACCATGATTATAAAAATTAAGTAAATAACTTAATAAACAAACAATTAAAAAAATAATAAATGTGCATACACACACACACACACACACACACATATATATATATATATATATATATACAGATATATACAGTGGGGCAAAGAAGTGTTTAGCCAGCCACTGACTGTGCAAGTTCTCCTACTTAGAAAGATGAGAGAGGTCTGTAATTTTCATCATAGCTACACTTCAGCTATGAGAGACAAAATGATAAAGAAAATCCAGGAAATCACATTGTAAGATTCTTAAAGAATTTAATTGTAAATTATGGTGGAAAATAAGTATTTGGTCAATAAATTTGGTTCAACTCAATACTTTGCAACAATGACAGAGGTCAAACGTTTCCTGTAAGTCTTCAGCAGGTTGGCACACACTGTAGCTGGTATTTTGGCCCATTCCTCCATGTAGATCTCCTCTAGAGCAGTGATGTTTTGGGGCAACACGGACTTTCAACTCCCTCTACAAATGTTCTGTGGGGCTGAGGTCTGGAGACTGGCTAGGCCACTCAAGGACCTTGAAATGCTTTTTATGGAGCCACTCCTTTGTTGCCCGAGCAGTGTGTTTGGGATCTTTGTCATGCTGGAAGCCCCAGCCACGTTCCATCTTCAATGCTCTCACTGATGGAAGGAGGTTTTGGCTTAAAATCTCATCATACATGGCCCCATTCCCCATTCATTCTTCCCTTAACACGGATCAGTCGTCCTGTCCCCTCTGCAGAAAAACAGCCCCAAAGCCCATGATGTTTCCACCCCCATGCTTCACAGTAGGTATGGTATGGTGTTCTTGGGATGTGCAACTCAGCATTCTTCTTCCTCCAGTTTGAGTTTTTTTACCCAAAAAGTTTCTATTTTGGTATCATCTGACCACATGAATATATTCTCCCAATTCCTCTTCTGGATCATCCATATGCTCTCTGACAAACTTCAGAACGGGCCTGGACATGTACTTGCTTAATGCAGGGGGGCACGCCTGGCACTGCAGGATCTGAGTCCCCCTCTTGGCATAGTGTGTTACTGGATAGTACCTTTTGTACTTTGGTCCCAGCTCTATGCCGGTCATTCATCAGGTCCCTCTGTGTGGTTGTGGTGATTTTTGCTCACCGTACTTATGATCAATTTTTGACCCCACAGGGATGAGATCTTGTGTGGAGCCCCCCAGATCGAGGGAGATTATATCAGTGTTCTTGTATGTCTTTCCATTTTCTTACAATTGCTCCCACAGTTGATTTTCATTCACACCAACCTGCTTGCCTATTGTAGATTCACTCTTCCCAGCTGGTGCAGGTCTACAATTTTCTTTTTCTTTTTCTTCCTGTGTCCTTCGACAGCTCCTTTGGTCTTGGTTTTGGTTGAGTTTGGGAGTCTGATTGTTGGAGGCTGTGGACAGGTGTCTTTTATACAGGTAACGAGGTCAAACAGGTGCCATTAATACAGGTAATGAGTGGAGGACAGAAGAGCTTCTTAAAGAGGAAGTTACAGGTCTGTGAGAGCCAGAAATCTTGCTTGTTTGTGGGTGACCAAATACTTATTTTCCACCATGATGTACAATTAAATTCTTTAAAAATCCTACAATGTGATTTCCTGGATTTTTTTCTCATTTTGTCTCTCATAGTTGAAGTGTAGCTATGATGGAAATTACAGACCTTTCTCATCTTTTTAAGTAGGAGAACTTGCACAATCAGTGGCTGACTAAATACTTTTCCCCCGCTGTATATATATATATATATATATATATATGTATATATATATATATTTTTTTTTTCAATAAAAAAATGAATTAAATGAATGAAGAAAGCAACTGGAATGGGAAAGAGAGTGGAAATCCCATTTTTAGTTTCACACCATAATTAAAGGAAAATCTGATCCATCCCCTGATTATAATCAATAATCAATATCTCATAATATCAGAGTAATCCACTTATAGACGACTTCAACGATGAAAATCATTCTGAAGTTATTTCTCTCGTGACTCAGGTATATTTAGAGGGAATCAGCTGTATGATTAAGAATAAATGACCTCTTGGATGGTTATGGATGATCCATGTTGACCTTCACTGTGTTCACTAAAGAGAAATCAGCTCAGTATGGAAACCCAAACGTCTGCCCAGGAAGTGCTGCTATTATTCTTCTCCACGGCGGCACTGCGGTGCGGCACGGGGGGTAAAAACGTAGAACTAATGTGCAAAACACCACCTGCCACCTCTGCCATGCTTTTTACTGATCCAGAGATGAAAACATGGCCACGTCCCTGATGACCCATCAACGTGCCCTCAACAGCTGGCACGCCCCCTCTGCCCAGAGCGCGTGGTGAGCCGGCACGGCGGGCCTGCGCATCTTTTACGCTGTCCCAGGCGACGGTCTTTGCTCTGCTGCCATGATTTTGCTTGATTAATTAGGTGTCATTAAACCTGCGTCGTATGGGCGGATCGGAGGGTTTTTTGTTTTTTAAACGCCGCGGCGGGCCTCGTGGTGATAATGGGAATAATTACAATGTGTTTATTTAGAGGTGGAGCAGGAGGCCTGCCGCAGCCCCAAATCTGCCACATACGCTCGCTCGCACGCACACTAATAATCTGATCAGAGAGACATTCCGGAGACCGCGGATGGATTTATGGACGCCTGGCAACCGAGTACCATTTTAGTGCCAGGTTCTGTCCACAAATGATTCTTTATTATGGGTATTATATATTCCATGCACACACATACACAAACACACACACTGGGATACTAGTGCCCACGCACACATGGGGAGAACATGCAAAACCATTAGGAGAGCTAACTACTGCACCGGCGTGCCGTCAATGTACACTGACCAGTCAAACCTTGGATCCATGCACAGGATGGAGAAGAAAGTAAAGCAAATGTTCAATCTACCCAAGTTTCCTCATGTCACCCCACTGCTGCGTTCCCTTCACCGGCTCCCTGTAGCTGCAGCATCAGATACAAAGCCAAAAATGGAACAGCACCTTCTTACCTAAGGGCTCTAATCAAACCACGCTCTGTACTCGTACCCTCCGAGACACGAGTTTGGCTCGACTGGATCCTCCATGTAAGATAAAAGGAAGACGAGCATCTGGACTCTTCGCCCTTGTGGCAAACAGGCGGTGGGATGAACTTCCAGCAGATGTCCGAGTCTCTTGCTGTCTTCACACGGCGACTAAAGACTCACCTCGTCACCCAGCACTTAAGTGAAGACTGAAACCCTTTGCTTGTGTGTGTTATTGATTTACCCACATCAGATCCTAGCAGGTTCTGGTTGGATTGTGTTCTTGGGCTGTTGCTTATTTGTACTATTGAGTACTAACATGGGGTTTTGTCTACTAATAAGAATACAAAGCTCTTCTCTAAGTCGCTCCGGATAAATGCTGTAAATGGAAATGTCTTATCACATATTGGCACAGATTTTCAAACTCTTCTAGTTCAAGACCTAACCGGCAATGCAGAGCACAAGGCGGGAACCTGTCCCAGACAGGGCGCCAGTCCATCGTAGGGCAAATCCCACACAGGCAGACTAAGTATGGTTTTGTGATTGTGATTTGAGTTTTTGCAATTTATGATTTATTTATTGGCTTCATTTTCCGTGTGTGTGTGTGTGTGTGTTAAAACACAGGTTGATTAGGCGAGCCCCTGCTGCTGCATCCGACGCTCTTTCCTTGTAATCAGCTCTTTGTAGATTCGTTCTGTTTAACACCGCTCCCCTCATTTTCTCGGTTCTCTTTTCTTAGGCAGTTGCTGCTGTGTTTTGTTTTTAATTGTGTACTTTGTGTTTCTAAGCTTTGCAAAGCTTTTATAATGTTACACCTAATTATGTTGTTTGTACATCAGGAGCTACAAATCCTCTCCTAAGTGTTCGGGAGTTAAAAGTTTTGTTTTTGGATCAAAATCCCAGGCCGGCTTTAAGTCGGTTTTATAAACAGGACCATAAAAGGGGAAAGTAAAATCACACACACACACACACACACACACACACACACACACACACACACACACACAAGATGATTATCGACACACTTGTGTGCATCTGACAGGAGACAAGGGCGGATGTAAACGCAGATTTGGAAAGTTTATTAACAAGGTGTGATGCAATTAAACAACAGAGCACTGAGGGAGACCAGATAAAGGGAATCACAGCACCGTCTCACAGCAGCCTCATGAGTACTTAGATCCACTGCCTCAGCTGAGCAAGCCTAAGGCGACAGTGGCAAGGAAAAACTCCATAAATGTTATAAGGAAGAAACCCAGGAAGCAACAAGTCTCAAAAAGTGACCTGACCTGCTTGGGCAGCCTAGATGTTATATTGTATGTAAGAAAGAAATGTCTTAAACAATAACGTTATAGTAGTTCAAATACACAGAGGGTGATTACATTAAGTGAAATAGAGAACATAATGAACTAGATCTGCATTTCCTGAAAGAACTACAACAGTGCTTGAAATGTGGAAAGAATATGGCTTGTGTCCTAATACTTTTGGATGCATGCGGGACATGTCCCAATACTTTTGGTCACAAGTGAGGGTGTGTCCAAATACTTTTGACCGCATGTGAGAGCATTTCCCAATACTTTGGACCACATGCAGAGGTGTGTCCCAATACTTTTGGCATTGGTGCGGGGATGTGTCCCAATACTTTTGCCCATGTGTGGGTTTGTGTCCCAATTCTTTTGCCAGTGTGCAGGGACATGTCCCAATACTTTTGGCTGCTTGCGGAGGTGTCCAAATATTTTTTGCCATGTGTGGGTTTGTGTACCAATACTTTTGGCCACATGCTGGGGGGGGTCCATTGTCTGTATGTGGCAAATAAAAAGTCTAAGTCTAATTTTGACCACATGTGGGGGCGCGTCCTTTTACTTTTGCCTGTGTGGGGGGCGTGTCCAAGTGCATGAGTGTGTAGTGTAATAGGTAGAGTTTATGTGGTGTGCCTATATGTGTGTGTGTGTGTGTGTGTGTGTGTGTGTGTGTGTGTGTGTGTGTGTGTGTGTGTGAGTTTTGTCAGTTAGGATTTGAATCTGAAGGTCATCAGTGCCTTTCTATGGGCGATTTTCAATTTTTTAATTTATATCTATTAAAAACGATCATTGGGATCGCCTCCAGAGCACACAGCGCCCCCCACAGAGCGAGTATGTACGCACAGGTGCTTGAACCGGGTCTGTACCATACACGGGTCGTCTGGAATAATCCCAGAAATGTGTGAGGAAGAAGAACTGCCCACAGTGATAAGCAGAACGAGAGATAACAACATACAGTACTTCTCAAGCCCTGTATAATTGAAGAGAGAACACAATATTATGACGAATAATGTAGCCTCGCCCAGCTGTAGGGTTGGTATATCTCCCTCCCATGCCACGCTGTAGTGCCCGGGCACTGCTTGGTGTTCTTCTAAAAGCTACTGTGCTATTTGGTTGTTAATAAAAAGCATCACAAATAAGTAACTTTCCTACTACGGCTCTTTCTCATTTGATGCTAAAACATAATAAAAAAAGAGATTAAAGAGCTATAAAATCGAATACACTACCATATATAATAAACAAAGGAATGAATCTAATAAAACAGAGCTGTTATTTAGTCCAGTGATGCAATTAGGGAGCCGGCTATATGGAAAGAAATGTGATTAGGAGATTATGCAGGATGATGCATAGTCATCATTAATGCACTTTCCCTCACGCGCTCGTTCTGTATCCTAAAATGGAATTACTTTACAAAATAAAAGATTTTTATTTACTCTTAGAGCTTTGCATCTCATTTTAGAAAATCTTAAACCAGTCCATTAAAGTCGGTAATCAGTTATCATGTGTGAGGAAAAACAAAGCGCTGATGTGAATTTGCAAACTGCTGATGTAAAAAAGAAAGAAAGTGTTCAAGCACTGGATATTGTTTTGTGTCAGTCTACTGTTAGCTCTGAAAGGGAAATCTGTTAAAGCAGCATTTGCTGGGAACAATAACCCCAAATGGAAATGCAGATAAATAAAATATAAAAAAACACAGTGACTTTTATTTCATTGCAGGCAGTATGAAACCGAAATATTTCTTTTTTTTTTCTGGTCAGCTTCATTTCATTTGTTAATAAACATCCATTCCTGCATTTCAGGCCTGCAACACATTCCAAAACAAGTTGCAATTTAGGGCTAGTAATGAGGTAAAAAACTAAATCATTTCAAACATGTGATTAGAATCATGATTTGGTCCAAAAGCAGCAGCCAGGAAAGGCTGAGCCTTTGAGGAGTAAAGATGATCAGAGGATCTCCAGTTTGTCAACAAATGTGTAAGGAAATGATTTAAATGTTTAAAAACAATGTTCCTCAAAGAAAGACTGGAAGGGATTTTATATATATCTCAAGAAAGATCTTTCATCAAGAACCGTCATTCATCAATAGCTGATAGAACCACATGGACCACAAGGGATTCCTTTATCAAACCTTTATCAAGCTCTACAATACAGAGTTACATTCACAGATACCACTTAAAACGTTACTGTGCTAAAAAGAAGCCTTATGTTATAACCATGTCCAGAAGGGGCGTCGACTTCTCTGGGCTCAGAGGATCTGGGATGGACCATCATACAGTGGAGACGGGGACTGAAAAAGAAGAAAAAAATTCTTGTTCAAAACCAAATCGTTGTATTTGTATGAGTTTTATGGTTTTTTGAGGCACTGGCACAAATCTGGCCAGCAGATGTCGCTAATGCACGTGTTTTTCTTTCTACAGAAATGAATGATTGACAGTAAAACATTAAAAGACAGAAGGTTAAAGGTTAACACATCTCAAAAAAAGAAGTTTTCAAATATTATCATAAGAAAATCTTCATTGGTTTCTTATGTAGGCTATGTTGCATTTTATAGCTTATAATATATGACTCCAGACAGATTTGTAATTTGTATTTGCCATTAGTTCCATTATTTAGTTAAGTCCACAAAAAAACAGCAAACCAAACATCCAAAATTTTTTAACAAAAGTGTTAAAAAAAGTTTTGAAGCTTATTATTACATTTAAATCGGCCAAAAGACATTAATACATTAATACATACTGCTGAATTTCTTCTTGGAGTTTAAATTTATCTGTCAAACTCATCACACCAAACAGTCATGGGTAAAAAAAATGGACACCCAATCGAAACCTTTGCTTCCTTAAACACATTTAAACATATGGACGTTTTTTGTCTTCATTTGAACAACACTGAGAGAGGTAAAAAAAAAAAACTAACTAAACACATAAAAATGAAGAAACATCTCAGTGTTGTTAACTTGAAGATCAAATGAGCATTTTTTTTTTTAATACCTTAAAAAAGAAAAAGGTTTACATTGGGTGTCCTATTTTTTCCACACTACTGTACAACTGAATTTTCTACAAAATAAAAAAGAAAGTATATACAATAAAGAAAGAAATAAATACATAGAAAAGATAAAACAAATAACCAAGTAGAGTGCATTGCATGTGCAGAATATTAAACTCTAATCATATTGATTGTCGCTCTTTTATCGTTCCTATAGGTTGCCAGATTTGAAACATAAATCACCCAATCAAGTGTCAACAGAAAAAGATCCTAAAAAATGACTTAATACCTGAAAATGCAAATGTTTAATGGAAAATACTAATTATTTTACCAAAGTTAGACCTTGAGTTTTTGATTTAAATCAACTTGTAATTGTTCGCTTAAGAAGCCATTTAAGAACATAACGTTTTCACGAATACCACCTGTTCTTAAGATTGTTGTTAAGAAAAGAGGCAAGAAATAAGATCGTTGCTGGTTGTATAGAGTTTGTGAATAGACTTGTGATTAATGAAGAAGTGAGTGAGTGAGCAGGACTAAGTGTTTGTTATAGATGAACAAATGAATGTTACAGATCGCTTCTCCTCCCAGAAACTGTGGGAAATTAATCAGAGAACAGCAGGATAGAGACGACATTGATTTGTGTGTGTCCTTTTCAGACACTTTTCATCCAATTAATATTTAATCTGCACCGACACACACAAACTAATTCTATTAGAGCTGACAGTGATCTATTCCTGCTCGCAATCAAACGGGGAATAGAAAAGATCTCCAATAGCAGTGACACTGCGCTGCACGCGGCGTTTCCTCAGACGCACCCGGTATTGACTCTGCGGCTCACGTTGTTCTATAGAACTCACTACTGTTCATTATTAAAGCCAACATCCAAACCCTCGCCGTCCCGAGCTTAATCTCAAACCAGAAACTCGATCAATCCAGATGTACATCAAGAAGGACTCGACACGGCTTCCTTTCATGAACCTGAAGGACGTCGGGACTCAATTACAGCAGACGCTTCTCAGATGAAAAGAGAATGAAACCTTTCGAGAAGTCAAAAGTCAGACTGGGGGGAAAAAGATTGAAAGTAAGCATACAAATAATATCTTTAAGACTCTGGATTTAAGTTTGTGTCCTTCCAGATGGAAATTTAATAAAGAAACCAAACACAGCACCTTAGAATCCCTGTCCACTTCTCAGAGAAGGTCAGTCCAGACTTTTCCATCTCCATCCAGCCTCTCTAAGGAATCCTGAGATGACCCCATGCCAAGTGCGAGATATAAACCCTCCAGCTGGTCCTGGGTCTACCCCGGGCCTAGCAAAGCTGCCTGAGAATCTCTTTCCTTCCACTTGAACCCCACGACAAGATTAGATGAGATTTTAGGTAATCAGCACAAATTAGCACTAATCGCTGTTTATTAGAGTTCTTTGTTTGGGACGCGGCATCTTTCTCTCCAAAACTTCAGTTCAGATAAAAGTCCTAATAATAATAATAATACTAATTAATAATAATAATAATAATCAAATACTAATATACATCTATTATTAATATAATAAAATAATAATCATAATATCAATATCCCCACATAATCATACTAACACTTTCATTCATTATTATTTCCACTCATTGTTTGTTATTATTCTTATTATTATTATTACTTATAGGAAAAATTATACTATTAATAATATACTCATTAAACACAAATATAATACTATTATAACAAATAATGAATACATACTATACTATTACAATAATTATAAGTTATTTCATACTATACAAGTTATAATTATACTATACAAACATAACCTAATAAGAATAATAGCCATAATCATCATCATCATCATCACTGCCATGAAAATAATAATAGTAAAAGTAATTATTCATTATCAAAATAAACAGTAACAATGATAAAAGTTAAAAAAAATATATTATGACAGTGGGACAAAAAAAGTGTTTAGTCAGCCACTGATTGTGCAAGTTCTCCTGCTTAGAAAGATGAGAGAGGTCTGTAATTTTCATCATAGCTACACTTCAACTATGAGAGACAAAATGAGGAAAAAAATCCAGGAAATGACATTGTAGGATTTTTAAAGAATTTAACTGTAAATAATGGTGCAAAATAAGTATTTGGTCAATAAACTTGGTTCAACTCATCACTTTGGAAGATAACCTTTGTTGGAAATGACAGAGGTCAAACGTTTCCTGTAAGACTTCACCAGGTTTCTAAGTAGGAGAACTTGCACAATCAGTGGCTGACTAAATACTTTTTTTCCCCACTGTAGTAATAATAATAACAACTGTCACGATCCGCAACCCTATAACCCTAATTTTCGCGCATGAGAGATTCGGATTACATCGCCCACAATCCATTGCAGAAGCTAAATGGCCGCGGACTCACCTAGTCCTTGTTGTTTTTTGATACTGGCCTAGTGTGCACAGCCGGGTGGAGCTTTTTATAAGCTCTGCTCTTACAAGCGCTGTGGCGGTAGCATTATCATGAGTCTTCTGAGTTTATGGTGCAGTACGCTGGATTACCTGTGCTGCTGCGGCCCTGTCCGCTGGATTACCTGTGGTGCTGCCATCCCGCCCGCTGGATTACCTGGGCTGCTGCCATCCCGCCCACTGGATTACCTGTGCTGCTGTGGTCCCGTCTGCTGGATTACCTGTGCTGCTGTGTTTCTGTCTTTTGGATTACCTGTGCTGCTGCTGTCCTGCCCGCTGGATTACCTGTTCTTCTGCGGTTCTGTCCACTGGATTATCTTTCATACTGTGGTCTTGTCCGCTGGATTACCTGTGCTGCTGTGTTTCTGTCTGCTGGATTACCTGTGCTGCTGCTGTCCTGTCCGCTGGATTACCTGTGGTGCTGTGATCCCGTCCGCTGGATTACCTGTGCTGCAGCGGTCCCGTTCACTGGATTATCTTTCATGCTGTGGTCCTGTCCGCTGGATTACCTGTGCTGCTGTGTTCCTGTCTGCTGGATTACCTGTGCTACTGCGGTCCTGTCCGCTGGATTACCTGTGCTGCTGCTGTCCTGTCCGCTGGATTACCTGTGCTGCTGCTGTCCTGCCTGCTGGATTACCTGTTCTTCTGCGGTCCTGTCCACTGGATTATCTTTCATGCTGCTGTCCTGTCCGCTGGATTACCTGTGCTGCTGCTGTCCTGTCCGCTAGATTTCCTGTGCTGCTGCAGTCCTGTCCACTGGATTACCTGTGGTGCTCTGGTCCTGTCCGCTAGATTACCTGTGGTGCTGTGATCCTGTCCGCTGGATTACCTGTGCTGCGGCGGTCCCGTCCGCTGGATTATCTTTCATGCTGTGGTCCTGTCCGCTGGATTACCTGTGTTGCTGTGTTCCTGTCTGCTGGATTACCTGTGGTGCTGTGGTCCCATCCACTGGATTACCTGTGCTGCTGCGGTCCTGTCCGCTGGATTACCTGTGGTGCTCTGGTCCTGTCCGCTAGATTACCTTGATGCTGTGGTCCCTGTCCTCTGGAATACCTGTGGTGCTCTGGTCCCATTTGCTAACTACCTGTGCGCTGCGTCCCATCCACTGGATGACTGTTGCTGCCGCGGTTTTCCTTGTCCGCTGGATTCCTGTGCGCTGTGGTCCCGTCCGCTTTAATTACCTGTTGTTCGTGGTCCATCCGCTGGTTACCTGTGCTACTGCGGTCCTTGTCCGCTGTTACCTTGGCTGGCTGTATCCTGTCCATATATTACCTGGCTGCTGTGTTTCCTGTCCTGCTGGATTACCCGTGCTACTGCAGTCCTGTCCGCTGGATTACCTGTGCTGCTGTATTCCTGTCTGCTGGATTACCTGTGCTGCTGTGTTCCTGTCTGCTGATTACCTGTGCTACTGCTGTCCTGTCGCTGGAATTACCTGTGCTGCCCGCAGTTCCGTCACTGGATTACCTTTGCTGCTCCGGTCCCTTTTGCTTTAATTACCCTTGTTGCTTTGGTCGCGTCCTGCTGGATTACCTGTTGCTGCTGTGTTTCGTCTTTTGATTAAGCTGTGCTGCTTGCTGTCCTGCCCCGCTGGATTACCTGTTTCTTCTGTGGTCCTGTCCACTGGATTATCTTTCATGCTGTGGTCCTGTCGCGCGGAGTACCTGTGCTGGCTGTGTTCCTGTCTGCTGATACCTGTGCTGCTGCTGTCCTGTCCGCTGGAAATTACCTGGGTGGCTGTGATCCCGTCCTGCTGGAATTACCTGTGCTGCAGCGGTCCCTCCCCTGGATTATCTTTTCATGCTGTGGTCCCTGTCTGCTGGATTACCTTTGGCTACTGCGGTCCTTCCGCTGGATTTACCTGTGCTGCTGCTGTCCTGTCCCTGGATTACCTGTGCTGCTGCTGTCCTGTCCGCTGGATTACCTGTGGTGCTGCAGCCCTGTCTGCTGTAAATCTTTTAAGTTGCGGTCCCGTCTGCTGGATTTTCTGTGGCTGTTTGCGACCCAGACTCCGACCTCTCATGCTTGCAGGCCCCATCCGATACGTCCTGTTTTTCGCAGCCCCGCCCACTTGTTTTAGTTTATTCCACCATTAAGTTTCACGCTTTTCTGTTAGCCTCAAGTAACTTTTTCCCTTTCTTTCCCGTATTGCTGCGTTTTCCTTCTATGGGTCTGTTCGCTGTGTTTCTCTTGGTTTGGTTTCTGGAACCCTGCCCTCATCTGCGTTCTGTTTGCTTCACGTACCACTTTGTTACAACATCTAACAAAAAACCTGTTACATTTTTAGTAGTTAAAACATTAAAAACTATACAATTATTGTTTTTAACTCTTAAAATGGTTATTAATTATGAATATTTATCTAATGCTAACACAGCAACAGTTGGCATGGCTTCATTCCTAAACATGAGGTGCAGTTTATAAAACAACCAAACCATTTCCACCACTTACAGGTAAGATGACGCTGCAGACTTTTTGGATTAAAGCAGGAGCTGCCGCAGCAGACTGGATTAACTAATGATTTCAGTCTGTCTACACCTGCTTAGACCCCTCAGCTAATTAGCGAGCCCCAACTGAACTCATCCAGGTGTCTAATGGCCCCGAAACTCTGGACAAAAAGCTCAGAGCTTCACCAAAACAATAACTCAAGCAGAAATTCAGGGAAAACAAACAGATTCATCCCAGTCAGGAATGTGTCTTATTCTTAAAAATAAGCTCCGCTGCTCTTTTGCTTTCCAGCACTCACTGAGGAACCTCAGGAGAACATGAGGAACAGGGAACGTCCATCAAAATCCACTCAAAGCCCAAATGCTGGTACTGAAGCCTCCCTCAGTCCCAACACCATCTCCCAGACAGCCTCCATATTTTATAGACTTTCCCACTTACTTTTAACTTTTGCTGTTACTTTTTAGTTTTTATAATGATGAATATATTTTAACTCAGATTCATAAAATTAAAATCAGTCCTTCAGATTCAAAACTGGAGTAAAACATGAACACAAGGATGGACACTTTTTTATTAATAATTATTATTATTATTTTTTTTTATTATTATTTAACAAATAAAAAAAAGTCTTATTTACTCTATGGCAGAATTAACAACAACAATAATGAAATAAATAAATAAATAAATAAATAAATAAATAAATAAATAAATAGTTATTTATTTAGAGTTAGACTACTTGGATCACCTTAATCATTTTTTTCTTTTTTTGTTATTCATAATTGGCTGCCTATAAATGTATTAATATTAAATAAAATTACTAATAGTAATGATTTTATTGTATATGTACTTAACCTCAGTTTTCTTTTAAAAAAGTAAGTCATTTTTATTAAATTTTTTATAAATATATTATATAATTGCAATCAATTTTGATAACTGGGAATAAACATTACTGCAAGTTCAATTTGATCAATTAATTAATTAATTAACTTAATTCCTACACAAATTAAAACTGTCATTCTGATATATAGAATTTATTTTCAAAGTACATGATTTTTTAAACGATTTTCAAATCTAAACAGTATAAAACACAAATGACATTTATTATGTAGTAATTAAATTAAGTAATTTAAAATTATATTTGTAGTCTTAAAAAATTCCCCTGTGTTTTCTGAAAAAGAGATATTTCAAAATAAATGTAGAGATATATATTTTTAAACTATTTCAGAAGTTTATTGAAGTTTAAAGTTGTTTGGATACATTGTTTTTGGTGTTAAATGTGAAATTAAAAAACATTAGAAGTTAGAAATTTTAAATGTTTCCATCTATTAAATTCTTAAAGATTTTGTCAGCACAATGAGATTTTTGTATTACAATACAACAAGTAAAAATATGAATACATTATAAACATACACTCCTATGTAATTAATGATGTGTTATTGCTAAATATGTTGGGAAATTTATTTAATAAGCATTAATACTTTAACATTTTTTAATAGTTAGTCAGGAAATGCATTTTTCGCAGATATGTGCAATAAATAAAACAGTCATGGACTTTTATTAATCATTTTTTTGGGATATTAAATAAATAATAGCTATTAAAATATTTTTAAATAATATATTAATAAATAAATTCCAGTTATATTCAAATCTCAATCCTGCAATTAGGAGGGTTAAATTAAATTGTAATATAAGCAAATTCTTTATTACTTGGGAATAAGTTTCCTTAATAAGCGTTACAGTTTGGATTTTTAAAACATATTTAGAAACACTTTTGTTTATTAAACTTCACTCATATATGTTTATGTCTTTACTTCTGTTAGATTAAATAAAAAACAGGTTGAACTTTCTAGTAAAAATGTGTGTAAGCTTTGCTTAAAAGGTCTGATGTGTTTTGTGTGATTTGTTCATCTGTTTGTGTGATTAGGAAAATTTACACAAAACATAAAGGTAATAAAGAGGGCTAATGCTAATCACTAAGCACAAGTGAAGCATAATGAAGTGATGAAGCATTAGCAGAGGCGCTAAATTTAATAAAATTTCATATACAATTACCCTTTTCATGCAGGTGCGCCCCCTAGCAGGCAGTCGGCCCAAAAAGTAGCATGAAATATTCTTAACACACAGTCCAACACACCAACTCAAATGTCTTAGGATTAGTATGACTACTCAC